>CAIGRF010274654.1:0-14406 GCA_903798235.1 Fraxinus ornus
AGTTGAGATATTAGCTTGAGGTTTGCTACCATCATAATTGGAATGTGCAAGGATTTTTGATGGTATACAAACTAAATTTAGAACTCGAATTTGTTATTGTTTTGGTCATTTCTATTTTTCCACTAACGTGCAACGCACGTTTTCTTCACTAGTGGAATTAAAAATCGTGTTAACATAGATATAACATTTGATGTCATTATGTTTCATTATTTTATTTCAAGACAATTTACTAGACAAGGTTTTGTGAGCTAAATTTTAAACGTAAAAATAATTGAATTATCACCCTCAGATTCATCAAAAATAAAGCTTAATTTGCTTTGTCATTGTATTATGGTATACACGTGTGTATGTTTTTGATATTGTAATTTATTTTGGATTTTACTATTTGTACATCAAAATGGTACATAAGCAATTACAAAAATTGATGTGAAGGGAAAAAATTGGAGGAAAAAGGTGATCGAGCTTAAATGGCAAATGATAAAGTACCATATGACATTGTGTAATCCTTTATATAAATCTTGATATACATGTAGGAAGAATCAAGATCCATTTATCTACGGCATTTTCTCATTAATTTATTTTATAATTTGCTTCAAGAACATTTTCAACCGCATATTCCACAATAAAATATTCTCAATGTACACCAATTTTTTTTTCTACTTTTTAACAACACATTCTATTAAAAAAACAATTCATTTTTTTTTTCAATTAATGAAAATCAAAGAGGCTCAACTGAGGATATCTGACGAATGGGAGCCCATGGGCTTTTCCAAAATGTGCAGCGCCCAATTTTATTTTGGAGAGATTCTAGCTCCTAGATTCCCCTCGTAGTCGTACCGTGATCTCACATTATCAAATTCATAACCCAACCCCCTCTCTCCCCTTCTTTCTCGATACGAGGGGAGGAACAACTCCAGAAAGGGAATGGTAAATTGATTCCAATTGTTATGTTTTTTTCTCTATGAATCTGTATTTATATGGTTCGATAGACTCTAAACTTGTTGTCTACGCTCTGTTTGATTTAGGGTTTTATTTTTTCTTCAGTCATATTTAGCATTCATATTTGTTCGTTTGAGTCTGTGTTTATTCTTAGACCTATTTGTTATTTTATACCCGATTTAGTACCTTTTTGTTTGTGAAATTAACAAATAAAGAGGGATTGAAAAGTCAATTTTGGGGGAGGAACTTTCAGGGAACCATATCGAATTTCTGACTCCTCAGCTAACAGTTTCTCGGGAGTTACATTGATTTTTACGTAGTCTAAACCAATTCAGTTCTGCCTTACCATTGGGGGTCTTGTTACATCTGGACCAAGACTTTGAACAACACTATCTGGACGTCTTGGAACATCTTGACCAAGACTTATAACAATACTATTGGAACTACTGCTGCGTATAAAGAATGGATGTTTTGGTCGTGAAATAGCGAATATATTGTACTCCACTAGTTTCCCACGTAGGATATTCATAATGAAGGATAATACATTTGGGGCCACTTTGGTTTTAATGAACATTTTTTTGTTCTTTTGGATTCAAAATATTTTGTAGGGTTCTTTAAAATATTTGGAAAGAATATACAATGAGAAGGTATAATTGTCCATTTAGTAAGAGTTGATCTGGCATTGTAGGAATTGCTCAGCATTGCTTCTGGTCTTGATTTGCTTGAAGCCCGGACAAAAGACACAAAAAGGGTAAAAATGAAATATATATGGGTTAGATTTTGTTAAATGGCGAAAAGATTTAGGATTGATTGCCAAAGACGTTCTGGATGCATGTTGTCGAGTTTGACCCATTCCGTTGTGACCTGATCCATGTTGATGCATTTTAGTTAAATGTAGGCAAACCGAGCTAGCATGCAGCCTGTAGCCTAAATTTACAGCTTAGTTGGCTTTAACTTTGTTATCAACCTATGTTTTATTTATATCAATTATTTTTTCCGTATTTCTCATACCCTTTTTTATGATATACTTCTACAGGTCAAAACTCAAATTTTTTTCTATTTTTTATTTCCTTTTGACTTTTATTATCCTTGCAAGGCGTAAACTATAGGTTATTATTCACTTCTCAAACACCCACTGCTTCATTACCCTTGTTATCCGTTAGTTTCTCCCCATAATCTCTGCGTCGTCATAAGTCTGTGGTATCCAATAACAGCTGCAACAAGTGATGAAGATGGTTGTCTAAGGTATCAACGTTGAGAAACTAAATTTCCTAAACCTTGAAGTCCTTATCTCTCTAGATTTGTGAGTCCTGAAGATCAAGGTTGTCTCTGCTGCAAGGTTTTGATATAATGTTTTTCAGGTACTGATTCTCTTCTATTTTTATCTTTGGATTTTTTCTGCTATATTATCCCATTCAACAATTTGTATCCTTTTGTCTTTTTAGTATTTTGGATTTTCGTGTTGTGCATTAAGTTGTATTACTATTCACTTTATGCATGTAGTTGATTAAAATATTGTTGCTGAGGTTTCAAAATACAAGACCTGCTTGTAGCATCGTTTCTTCTATAAATTTGTAAACATCATCCTGCATTTAAATTAAAATCTTTTGGCGGAGAAATTATGTTTTGTTACTACAATCAAGATCCAAAATTTTTCCTATTAAAGATGTACCCTCCATTTAACTGGGCAAGTGGATCATGGGTCTTGATGCCCAAACCGAATGCCAAATATTAGCTTAGCTAAATATGTTCGTGGAACTATATATGGGTATTTTTGACGTTAGAATATATTACATGCTAATCCTGAATTTCCTTCAATGTCAAGAAAACTTCACTATACTAGCGTAATTTACAAGATAGTCATGTGGCATGCTTTTCCATGCTCCAAATCTGTAATTTGTACTCTAATGGCTATGAACTCAATTTACAATCCAAGTGCTAATTTTTGTGAGATTTCAATCTAGAAAATGGTTTCAAGGTTGAGCGTTGAATTCAAACTTATACAACTCCTTCCCACTCTAACACCTCTCGCTCGTATGTGATGATTGACCCAAACCATAAATGATGACCAATATAACACATCAGATACATTTTAAAAGTAAATTCAGGCAAATGGTTTGAGAAAAACGATTGTACTTGAAGAGAGCTCATAATACTATACAGCTCTTGTGAATGTATAGTATTAGCCCCTGTTTGGTGGAGATTAAAACCAATTTTATTTTTTTTTATTTTTTTTTTCAGATTTTGATAAAATTTGATAAAATGTTTAGTTGAAAAGTTGTGGGTCCCATAAAATATGTGGTTAAAATTAATTGTTGACTTTGACTTAGATTAATAGTTAGATTTTAATCTTTACGAAACATGGGCTTAGTATATTTATCGTAGTAAGAGAAATGATAATATCTTGATATACTCTTTACGCATTTTGTAAAACTAGTTCTAAGTATGAGATTCTTAAATAACTTGAACTTCATAGCTTACTTTCTATTCATAAATATTTCAAATCCCAAATGGTAGACAATTAGCTGGCCCATCAATACAAGTACTATTGTTTGCCAAAAAAGTCTTCCTTTCCACTCGAATCCCTCGATTATAATTCTATTGCTTTTCTAGAAGTGTCCTATTAAACTGTGTTAATAGATTCCCAAGGTGGATTAATCAGAAAACACAATTTTTAATGTTTTAATAATAACTAATTGGGCAGTTGGCTATTCCTAGGTAGCAAAGTAAATCAAAGTAAATAAGTATTGAGAATAAGGAGTGCATGCCTCACAAACGCGCACCACACTCAGCTGAGACATGCACTTTCAAAAGTTGTCTCATAATTAGTGCGTTGCCTTAGATGTTTTTTATTTGCCTTCCTTTGAGGCTGGCCTTAAAGTGGGCCTCAATTGGGATTCTTAAAGAATGAAAGTAGCAACATGTTCCAATAAACAATTTTTTCCTTTCGTTAATTTCACAAACGAAAGAGGGTAATAAATTGGGTACAACATAAGAAAGCAGTCTACCGAAAACCATGCAGATCAAAATGCACAATCTGTGAATACCAATTTAACTGAAAAGTAAACCAAACTTAATTGAAAAGAGTGTTTATTCAATTTAGAGTCAACAAAACTGTTTATATACAGATTTAGAGGAAAAACTGACAAGTAAAATATCAATTTACCATTCCTTCTCTGGAGTAGTTCTTCTACAGGTATTGATACACAAAGAGATGACTTTGGTAAATTAGATTACAGTATGAAGGGAAGCTAGGAGCTAGTATTTCTCCAAAATTAACTTGGGCTGTTAATCATTTCTGAAAAACCCATGGGCACCTTATAGTTGATTTAAGAGGAAAAGTTGTGACCGTATCCAAAAATAGTACAAAATATTTCTTTCCGTAAAACCACGACGATCACAGCAAATAATGTCTTATTCTTAATATATTTAGAGGCAATTATATTAATTATTTTTGCACTGAAAACTTACATTGAATCGAGTTCTCAAAACCTCATCTAGTTTGTTGTCTTGCAACGAATTAGAAGCATGATAGTATAAAATGTTATATCTCGTACATTATAGGTACAATATTAATTCCATGAAATGTCTTCTGTAATTCCATAAAATGTCTTCTTTTGTTAGTACATTATCAATCTTTTTAACTTGTGGCTGTGATTTGTGAGGTTACAACTGAAATTAACGTATAAGGGTAGAAAAAAATTTGTATTTGAGTGAAGATAATTTCAAGGAAACCATATATATTACCTATCTGACGGTTTCTGCATACGTTTTCTTCTCTTCTTGCTTGGTTGTTTTCTACCGAAAGTTAGTTGGTTTTACATTGAGCTATTTTATGTTTTTTTATTAATTATCCAGCATTATGTGCCCGCCCAAGTTTACTCCTGTATTACTGCCAGTGCTATTAATACCTTCATATTGAAGTTTTAACTTAATTTTTTATCCAGTTTCTGGTGGCCAACATGATTCATCTTGGGTGCAAAGAAATTCAGATGAAAGTGGAGTCCAGGATAATGCTTCAAGATTCCTGTAACTGCTCCTGATATCTGATCAAAGGAGATATTTCTGAAGTAAATAATAAGAATAAGAAACAGTCAGCAAGTGTACAATGGCCGAAATACATCCAAAGGCTAATAGGAAGTCTTTAAAGAATCCCGACCTCAAGAGAACAGCTTCAAATCTTAAGGATCTGCCTGCTAAGAAACAACCTCGGAAAGGAGAAAACCCACTTCGAATTCCACCAGCTACAGAAATAACAGCCGATTTTAAATGTATGGATTCATGGATCTGTAAAAATTCTGCCTGTCGAGCAACTCTTTCAATTGATGACACATTTTGCAAGAGGTGCTCTTGCTGCATCTGTCATTTATTTGATGACAACAAGGACCCAAGTCTTTGGTTGGAATGCACATCTGAATCTGGCCTGGAAGACTCCTGTGGCTTATCTTGCCACATTGAATGTGCCCTCCAACATGGGAAGGTGGGAGTTGTTAACCTCGGGCAGTTGATGCAGTTGGATGGAAGCTATTGTTGTGCTTCTTGTGGCAAAGTTTCAGGGATACTTGGGTAAGTTCTTTTTCAACATGATCATTATATCACACACCACCCTCTCTCCCATTTTGTGGCCTGTTCTAGCGAAAGCGATTTTAATATTTCCACTAGCATTGCACGCGAAACAAGTTTCAGAAGATACATAAATTAAAAATGAGCCACTTGTCTACTGTAGTCCTTTTATTTTTCTAAATTTTTAAATAATATTTAAATGTGGATTACTATACATCATTTAATAGAGAAGGACTTCTTTTGCTAAATGTTTAGAGTTTTGTTTTGTAATGATAACACTTTGCTACCTATGAGGGCATGGATATTCCCTCTTCATGCCACAGCATGTCTTCTGTTCTCTCTTTCTCTCTCTGTTTTTATTTTTCCTTATTCCCTTACCAGTTGTAGATTCTTACAAAAAAATATAAATTGTAGGTTCATCAAGATCATCTATGTGGCAGTCTTTGTCATCATCATCGTAGGCGAATAGATAATTGCATCAAAAGGGAGCCTAACACAGTACATATTATAATGACCTGTACTTATAATACGTATACGAACATTTTAGTTTGTGACGAGTGTCATTGCCTTCATTGGCCTCAACAAGGATTTGTCTCTAATCATCATCACGATTGTCAATATTATGAGCTATAGCAACGAAAAGTTCTGAAATGCATGTTTTCTGGTCATTGTGTTCTTTAACAGCTAGGTAATATGCACTACTTTCCTTCAAGGATCTCAGAAGGGATTGACTAGTTTAACATTTTTCATGGATATTTGTTTTCAGATATATTATGTGATTTCCTACCTGATTTTGTTGTCTTTTCTCTCATTGTTTATAATGGTGGTCTTTCCACTTGTTCTGTAACTTTTGTTAATTGCTGCAGTAACATTTTTTATACAATAAACTTTTTCGGTATTTATGTAAAATCTTACTCGACATGGATTCTAGTATTATTTCTTTTAGGTAGCCAGATGACTTGGATAGAGTTCCATGCTATCTGACTTGGTTACAGTTACCATTAATTTGGACCTCATTTATTCTGGTTTTGTAGCTCACGAGTATATTTTGGCAGATACTGGAAGAAGCAGTTAACTGTGGCTAAGGAAGCTCGACGTGTAGATATCCTGTGTTATAGAATATTCTTGAGTTATAGGCTGCTGGATGGAACTTCCAGATTTGAAGAACTCCATGAATTTATTAAAGAAGCGAAAGCCAAGTTAGAAACGGAGGTGGGCCCATTGAATGGTGTTTCATCCAAAATGGGTCGGGGCATTGTCAGCAGGCTATCTGTAGCTGGTGATGTGCAGACAATCTGCTCCCTTGCCATTGAGAAAGTTGACGAATTGCTGGCCTCAAAATCTAGTGCTACCCTGAACTGCATTGGTACTACTTTCGATTTTACTTTTTCTGTATTTCAAATGAAGTTACCGTGTAATAGGAGTAAACGTTTTCTGTTTGCTCCCTTGGCAGAGGATTCTCTTCCCGCAGCTTGCAAATTCCTCTTTGAGGAAGTAACATCATCTTCTGTTGTAGTTATATTGATAGACTTATCTACTGCTTCCTCTGATGATATTAAGGGCTATAAACTCTGGTATTGTAAGACGAGAGAAGAGACTCATGGAAAAGAGCCTGTCTGTGTCTTTCCAAGATCTCAGAGGAGGATTTGGATATCTAACCTGCAGCCTTGCACGGAGTATACCTTCCGAATTATATCCTACACAGAGGCTGGTGACTTTGGACACTCTGAGGCCAGGTGTTTTACAAAGAGTGTAGAGATAATTCACAAGAACTTTGAGTCTGTTTCAGTAAATTATCAGAAGGAGAATTCAGACAATGGAGGAAGCCCTAGTGCCAAAACAAAGCACATGACTGAAACAGACATCGAATTGGACTCTGGTTTTAAAGTTCGAGACCTCGGTAAGATCTTAAGGTTAGCTTGCATACAAGAACAGGGAGGTTTCAGGGGATTCTGTGGTTTAGATATTAACAAAGGTTGTCGAGTCTGTGATGCTAAGCCTGAAACTCTACAAGAAGATAGGTTGCCATCCTTTCGACGTGGGCTTGACCTAAATGTTGCTTCAGTTCCTGATCTGAATGAAGAGTTCACCCCTCCAGTCGAGTCGTCGAGAGATGATGAATGTGGTTTAGGGCAGGGTGTTGAAGCAGATGACGATGCTTTCTCTCACGATCTTCAGAGGAATGGTTTAGCAAGGTCACATGGCAGCGGTGACTCCCACAACTGGAATCATGGGAAAAATGGGGAAGTACCAGCTGTTGAGTCCCAGGTAGAAGCTGGCCTGAAGAGAACACGTATATGCAATGGAGAGATGCAGGATTCTGATAGCACTCTAACAAATGGATCACAATTGCAAGTCTACAATGGGCCAGGATCCTTGGATGAGAACTTCGAATACTGTGTAAAGATTATTCGTTGGCTCGAATGTGAGGGTCATATTAAACAGGAGTTTAGATTGAAGTTTCTCACATGGTTCAGCTTTAGGTCCACAGAGCAGGAACGTAGAGTAGTCAATACTTTTATACAAACTCTAATTGATGATCCAAGTAGTTTGGCAGGACAGTTGGTTGACTCCTTTTCAGATATTGTATCCAGCAAGACACCACGAAATGGTTTCTGTAGTGAGCTTTGGCATTAAATTATCTTCGTGGGAACAGAATAGTGCTACGTGGGAACCAGCAGTGCTATTGCCTTGATATTTATCATTCCTTCGATTTATTTATTGCTGATCATCTGATGGGCATGTGAAAACAGAATTCTCCTATTGACTTGAGATCTATCATTTATTTGGTAAATTATTGCTGATCATCCTGTTGGTTATTTGTAAAGGTATTTTTTCCGCAGGTCACTTCTGAAGTGATTCATTTTTTAAGCCAACAAGCCATACTAGAAGATGTGGATTTCTGCTTATGAAGATGGTTCCTGATTTCTTTTGCCAAGGAGAGTCCACTGAGGAAATGATGTTACACTATAGGAATCATTTCCGTTTTAAACTTATTTGCACTCGCCGTAGTAGAAAAATTTGAATTCTAGATTCCATTTAGATATTGTTGGTGTTGTTTCTTTCTATTAATGATCAGCAGTAGATGAATTACTTAGTTTTAGACATTTTCACTTAATTGTAACTGGTTCAGTAATATCACTCTCTTTTGGTCCTGCTTTATTCAGTAATATATTGCGTCTCCTGGCTGTAAAATTTGCAGCTGAAAACAGTTATTTCATGTGGTATATTTACCATATTGAATCAGTTCTGGTTTGCATGTGGACCTGCTTCCTTTTACCGGTCTTCCATGGGTTATAACTGTTCTAGCCCCTGTTTGGTTTAGATAAAAATCAGACATTGGTTTAAAGTTCATGAAATGTATGATTAAAATTGATTGTTGACTTTTGTTTGGATTTTTATCAACTTTCTTAGTTAACCAAATAGGGAGCCTAATGTAAAACAGTTCAGTACTACAATTCAAATTGTTACTGTGGCCAGCTTATTTGTTTTTTCTAGAGATGGGCTGGTTAGTCCTGTCCAATTTTAATGACTATGGATTAGTAGACTGCATGTTATACTTCTATGCTGAAGATATTATTTTAAACACTTGAAAATGACTGGAGATAACTTTATGAATTCACATTGTAGCATCAAAACCAACTCCACGCTCTTGTTTGCCATCCTGGAACATATTGAGAGAGAGACACAGATCTTATGCCCTCGTTTCCTTGAGCAGCAACTACTGCCAACGAGGAGCTAAGCGGAACACCTGAAAATAGGCAACGGGCATTGTTGGCAGCACATCTTTCACCGGAACGTATGCCGAGCTAAAGGTTATAATTCAAATTGAGTTTTACACAATAATTTTAGTTTCTTTAGATATTATTATCGCAAAATATGAAGTAGATCAACGTTACCATGCACCTCTCTCCGAAGAAGAAACAGAGGAAAAGGTAGAGAGTCGAGAGTCGAGAGAGCCATATTTTGGGGTTAGTTTTCAATAGAAATGATCTAATGCCCATCTAATGCCCACCATGGTTATTAGATCAAAACTATAATTTTCAATTGGCACCGGTAGGAGTTAATGGAAAGTGTTGTTCAATAATTTTTTAAAAATTGTATTTTTCTTTATTCGGGTCAGCTACAAAGCTGAGCCTAATAAACCCTAGTAATAATAGGTTGATCATATATAGAAAAATAGATACCATATACATAAATCCAAGTCCATTTTATAAACCTGTACAATAGTTTTCTTCTTCTTTAGAAATCAGGTCTTTTGAGATGAATGGACCTCTACATTCTAGGCCAAACTCAGCACTACACACGACTCCATAAAAATTAAGAAGCATTATGAGAGGCCACTCAAGCAATTTGGAGCCTTTTCGAGAACAATAATAAGTAAGTTAATGAAGCAAATAAGCACCAACAAAAAATTCTTCTGATCATCAACGATAAATATTGATGATTCAACCGTACTGTTAGTATCATTGGCATGAACAAATCCTCATGTACAGAGGATTTGTTCACAGGGACCGGGCCCCTCATGTATTAAAAAAAAAATATTGCGCGAACCCCACCATGTGTGTTGTTTGTACAATATCTGTAAAAAAAATTCTGTACACCAAAGGGAGTTCCATTGGCATACTTCATTAGAGATTATCGGCAACAACGTTAGGATGTTGTGAGGAACTATGGTATGGTATGATTATTCATGATTCTAATTAAAATCAATATATATTTATTCATTTACATTCTCGTCTTCGACATCATTCATAAAATTTTACTTGTTCTCAACATTTTTATTTTTTTTATAAGACGTGATAGATAAGTTAAAATATATTTTCTTCTTTTTCACAAAATTTTACTTATTCTCAACTTTTTTATTTTTTTATAAGTTGTGATAGATAAGTTAAAATATATTTTCTTATTTCTTTATAATATTATCGACTTGTAAGTTATTTTTTGACTTTTATTTTCTTTCCGATATAATTTCCAATTAGAATTTAATTTTTATATTTTTATTAATTTATTTATTGAAAATTTGTTTTTTTTTGGTAAATTTAATTTGTCTACTTTTTATGCTTTTTGTATTTCTAATTAAAAATTGTCCGTAATCCTTAATTTTTTTTTCAATTTATTAATTAGAGGCACGACTTTTTATAAGAAAAACAAAGGCAAAAATATGTAATTAGAATTTGATTTTAATTTTAGGGCTTGGTTTATTCTTGCATTCACAGATTATGCATTTTGATCTATGTGTTTATTCTTGTTGTGTTGTCTGCTATTTTACACCAGATTTAAATTTTTAATATACTTTTTATTTGTGAAATTGACAAATAAAGAGGGGATGAAAAATTCAATTTTGGATTACATCGGCTTCTACATAGCCCAAATCAATTCATTTAGAGCAATGCCTGTACATGGAAAAACTACCCCAGAATTTACAAGGGTGAGGGGACGTGAAATTTTTTCATCGAGAGAGAAAAAAAGAAAAAAGACAATCATACGAGGTCTTGCTATAAGAATGATGTCTCATCTTAGCCAAGTGGGTTGCACCTGGACCAAGACTTTGAAAAATGCTAATGGGGACTGTGTGAAGAGAATCTATGTTTTGGTCATGAAATGGTACAATTCAATCTGGATAATTAGATCACATCATTCAAATTGAAATATGACTTGACGATCCATGTAACACTCTACCCAAGTACTGCGACTTTTCATTATGCACTCGTTGTACTTAAAAAGTCGCACCCAGTTATTGCATATATTCCAATTAAACGAATTAATCATTACATAGCCCATAATTTTAACAAGGATTTCCCATTCCTGAAAAGTAGGTTCTAACCCCTTTGCCTGGGAAGCTTCACTTTTTTACCACATGAAAGTTGAAAGTCATGTTCTACTATGAATGACAAGCAAAACATTATTTTTATAGTTTCAAGGAGATTTGAGGGTACAGGGAAGACACAAACATGTGGGGTCCACTTTTTTTTTAATAATATTTAAATCATGTGGAACCCACATCCATCCGACTGTTTTGTAAAACTTCTAGCATGAATAGTTTTCTACATTCAACATTTTTTAGAAAGTAGTGTTAATGGATCAAGGATCTATAAGTGGGTGACTATGACCAATCATGTTAAAAGTTTGGTTAAAGAAAAACATAGCTCCTTGTGAGTGTGATGAAACTATTCAAGTTGCGAA
Source organism: Fraxinus ornus (assembly GCA_903798235.1). NCBI lineage: Eukaryota > Viridiplantae > Streptophyta > Magnoliopsida > Lamiales > Oleaceae > Fraxinus > Fraxinus ornus. The sequence goes on from CAIGRF010274654.1 coordinate 11,689, forward strand.
ATCCTAAGCTTGCATAACTAGCCAAGTTCTATTCATAATCCCCTCCTTTGTCTAATGTTAAAATAAATAAATATGGCAATTCATTTTCCAATAAGCTCATTTAAAATTTTAAACTCTTGAATATAGAAGAAATTTATATATTTCTTTTTATCTTCAAATCATGCACATCGAATTCATTATTTTTTACTAAAGGCATGTTCGAGTTTTTTCATAAATGAGTGATGACGTGCTTGACATAGTAGCTCTTCAATAGAATTATTTTATCTTAAAAAGTTTAATCCCTACACATAATTTGGTTTATAATATTTAAAAAATCAGCATATGTAAATCTAAAAATCTCTTTATTTATTGAGAACTATTTGAAGATAAAAAGGAATTTTTGTCCAATTTTTAAAAAGATTTATAAGTGAAAAAATATTATCCTCTCTTGTCATTTTCTAGAAAAAGCAGACACGAAAAGAAAAAGGCAAAAACAGGAATGCAGGAACCAGGCTAGAAAGCAGATATATTGCTGGTTTGCTTCAGTCCAAAATACACACTTTTGCAGTGTCGGGTCATGTAAATCATGTCAAACTGGTATTAACCACTATTACTCTGTACTATCTCATCTTAGTTTTTTTCAAAATCCGATAATGGAGTTTTTATTCGAATATAAGATAAAGGACCGTGTTATATGTACAAAATGGCCTACAAAATGGCTTACAAACAAGCCATGTGGCGTCCCCACAGGCGCCCCCCACTTTTGCGGTGTCGGGTCATGTAAATCATATACTATCTCATTTTGTAGGCCATTTTGTACACCAAAAATTATTCTAAGATAAAATATGACTTGAGAGCATGAAATACTTTGCTCATTTTATAACTGGGAGCTAAAGTGAAATGATCTTCACATATTCTTTTTATCGTGACTCGTGTTAATCTTCTTTGACATAACTCCCAAATCACGACTTTAAACAGATTGCAATTAGGACTTGGATTTCATTTTGAAAGATCAACTCAGTTCAATATCTTATATGTTATTCATTTTTCGGTTATTTAATCAAAGGGTTAATCCATTTGTACATAATATGTTGTACACAATGGATTACCCCTCTCACATAATGTGCGGGGCTCACGTGTATTTAAAAAATTCGACAATGTGGTCTCCATCCCCATTGTAAGTAGTAGGTAAAAGATTCGATAAAAAAATTCGGTACATGTAATATGATCCTGTAATCAATGCCACAATTCATTCATTTACAGACTAGTCTGTATAGAGTCAAATAGATACAACTGCTAGTATTGTGATTGGTACACATACAAGGACTAACAAATAGATAAAGGATAAAAAAAAAAAGATAAAATGTTATCAAGAAGTTGGAGATAAACATGAGGTGAACTGATATTATTTGCTATGATGATTTTGTTCCAACAGCCCAAAGGCACTGAGATTGGGGTGAATTTTCTAGCTTGATCTTGAAAGATATATGATAGATTGCATAAGTTCTATGATCTCGATAAAAGTGGTAATAATATCATACATCAAGTTTTAACCTATCTAAGCTAAATATTGTTTAGATTTCGACATGTAATCATTCAATCTGTGAGAAATTGAAGTAGTTCTAGAGCATTGACTTCTTGTGTTTGAGCTTACATAATTACAAAAAAGTAATTCTATTTACTACCGTTGTATTACAATACTGATATAATTGAAACTATACATTATTAAAATGGCTGGATTAACTAAATGATTTGTTGCATGTGATTGAACTTATCATTTAAAGACACATAGATCTGTAACATAACACTATCGACATTAGATAATATTATTTTATTTAAAATGCAATATATTTATTTATCTAAATTTTTCCTTCAACTATCCAACAAGCAATCTCACGTGTAGGCTACCATGACCTTTTTTTTTTATTTTTTCAATCAAAATCTTGATATGTATATGGTTTGTTTGAGCCCCATTTTTTGTAAGTTAAAAAAAAGCATTTTTGAATGGTACATTGGTGAGAAATGTGTGGTTAAAAAAGAAGAAAAAACTTTGAATTTACGCGTAATATTATTTTATTGAAGAATGCGTGATAGAAATAGGATCAAAACATTATTCAATAAATCTTTTTTTTTTTTTTTTTTAAAATGGTGCTCGAACAAGGGCATAATTTTCATAATGAAAGTTAGTTTATAATGGAATACCATGTTAAACCACATTCTCCCAAAACTCGAAACTATTAGAAAAAGAACAATTTTTTCCATTACAAAAATTTAGCTGTTTCTCATCAATTGCAGATTTTGTGATGAGCAACAAAAGAACAATGAATAGCCCTTCCCCAGTATCTCATTATTTATACCATACAATCAACGCAGAAAATAGCAGTCGTATGCCATTCCGAGCAAAAATATGAGGTTCAAAATTTGCTTGCAGACGGTGCAGTTAGATCATATCAGAGAAATTGAATGCAAAGTTCTATTTTATCAGTTATTTTGACAATTTAGCCCCTGTTTGGTGATATTAGAATTTTCATTTTCATTCTTCTACTCATTTTCAACCACACATTTTTCAATAAAATAATATTTTCCATCACATCAATAACTTTTCATTCTTTTTCAACTACACATTCTCCATCAATCTACTATTCCAGAATACATTCTTCCAAAATAATGTGGCTCAAACACACCTTGATTCAAGCTCTTGTTTGATTTTCATTATTTTCAAAAAATATTTTTTTTTTT
>CAIGRF010274694.1:0-17728 GCA_903798235.1 Fraxinus ornus
TTCAATTATTCCACCATTTATACCATTAAGCATTTCATTCAATTTTTAATATCCACTAACTAAAATCATAGTGATAATTATAAATAAAAAAAACTCTCCATTTCAATTGAAAAGCAACCTGTACATTAATCATTGCATTTAATAAGCAATGATGACTATTGCAAGCGTGTTGTACGGGAGACAAGCGCATTAGTGAATATACATAAACAATCATGCTACATGTACATTCTACTTGACATTAAGCTTGACATTAACACGTGGCATCTATCATCTCCATTGAATTTTTCCACAATCTTTCGCATCATAGACTAGGTTTTGACATATAGGGTGTGTAAGGAGAATGTCAACAATGAATGTTCATATAGCTTAATTCTATACATAAATACCATTTCATCTACAACCATAGTTTACATTGGGCATTGAGATACATGACTCAAATAGAATTTTGACCCTCTCTTTAACAAGGATTTTGCTACTTGTACATAAAAAATATACAAAATAGATTACATAATATGAGAGGAAAAAGATTGGATGAAAAAGTTTATTGTGTTTTAAACTGGTAAATGGTAGAGTGATATGCATCCTTATGTAAATCTTGATGTATATGTAGTAAGTTCCAACAAGGATGTTGCTACTTTAACAATGCACCTCCATTCGCCATTTTGCATCACTGGGACCTTCCGGTTGGACAATTGATTGTTGTGCACTTATCATTGTTTTGTTGATATTGAAATACATGTAAAAACTTAAAATTATTATCCCATCTTCTTATACTCGGCTCAAAACCAACTAAACTCAAGATAGAGATCACTCTAATGATAGTAACTGCTGCTTTGGCTATTGTACCAACACTTTTACCTATTGAATAGACTCCTCGACTCAGAACCGAGTGAAATCTCTCTGATTTGTGGAAATCTTTGGCCCAACCCTTATCGCCTATTTTGAAAAACCTTGCATGTGGAGAGGAATGAGAAGACAGAGCCATTATCTGAAACTAGGGAATGAGAAGGCCGGCTTTAAGGTCGAAATTCTATTTGAATCCGGTGTCTCAACATTTAATGTGAACTTATGGTTGTGGATGAAATGGTATTTATGTATATAATTAAGCTATATGAACATTTCTTATTGACATTCTCACTGACACCCCCTATATGTCAAAACTTGGTCAATGATGTGAAAGATTACGGTATCAATGAAGATGATAGATGCCATATGTAGTTGTGATGGATGGCTCAAATTGAATCTTAAATGAAAGGTTGGATTGTTAGGATCATGATCTAATGGCTGACGTTGATCACTTCTGCCTATAAAAAGCAATGATTTTGGGTGAAAATCATTTTGCATTTACGAACAAAAATAATTAAACTCCCAACAACTTTCTTATTCTTCAACTTTATTGAAATTCTTCCAGTCACTTTCACGAACTCCGGCCACTTTTCTTCAGTGATTTTATTATTCAACTTTGTAGGTATTTTAAACTTCTTTGATTTTTGAATTTCCCGACCTTTTCATTTTCTGATTGGGAAAGGAACTTAGACATTAGTATAGTACCTTTTGAGATGGGGGTTATAATAATCAATATTGTTGACCTTGTCCAAGCCATTAGGGCATGTTAGAGTGTTTTGCCCACAAGGTAAGGGCAGGTAGATTATGATACGGGTTGGAGGGCAGCCAAAATTTCTTCAAACGTAACCGCAATCGACCTTGTCGATATTAGTGATACATATTACATTCCCTATAATATTGAACTCCTAGCCCCCTCTCTTGATGAGAGAGCATGCTTTTCTAGGCAAGGGTGTGTTATTGTTAGTGGGTTTCTTTTGAAGGGAGGGAGGACTTCATCCTCTCCTTCATCCTTTCTTTAAAGCGGTACTTAAGTCGTACAGGCTATCACTTACCCAGCTCGTCCTCAATTCATAGGCACAACTATTGAAAATTTATTTTTTATGGAAGGAGACCTCGCTTGGAGAGGATACGTCCCTCCACGCCTTCCAATCCATCTTCCAACCTAGGGTCCTAAGTAAAGGGGATTCCAAGGATTGGTACTTATATGTCCATGAGGGGTTCACTCCCCATTCGTTATAGGCCTTTCCACTTCCATTAAATAATGGAAAGAAACTTGGTTATAGATAAAGGAACAATGACAGGCATGGTAGGGTGACAAGGTTCCCTATGTAACAGTGCCAACTAGTTATTTCGAAGCTAGAGAGTGTTTGTTTTTTTAGATTTATGTTTCCTAACTTTGAATCAGTTCTAATTTTTTCTCATTGTTGTAGAATCAGTTGATTGTTTCAAATTAACCTAAGAAGAGTTGTGTGTTATGGAGGTTATCTACTTTCGTCCTCCATCTTCGCGAAAGTTTGACCATTTGATCAACTTGAAGCTATTTTTTGAGGAGTTCTTCTTAATGGCTGAGATAACCTCTTAACATGAGATTTATTTCTATACTAATGGGTAGTTTGTACTGACTCTCTATTTCTTTTGCAGAAAATTTCAAAAAGAGGAGGCATCCCACCCCTAACATGGCCTCCATCCTTACTACCACCTCCACTGTCGAGAGGAAGGGGTCCAAGCCCTCATCTATAGTAGCGAAATAGGTAAGGGACTAAGTAGAAAAGATTAGCAAGGAAGCTGTTGGTCACGAAGGAGAAAGGCGACCTCCTGACAAAGATAAGGGGAAAACAAAGTGAGGGAGTCCCCAAGAAGAAAATTATATATTCTTCTCTATTGGAGATGGGGGTCAATGGTCAGCCCCCCAATTTGATTTGAAGTCCCAATAGGGAAAAGTTGATGGCGGCCTCTATTGTTACAACCAGAGAGATAGAAGAGGCCAACTATCATGGAGCTTTTAAGGCAAGAACTGTCAAAGAGGGAGAGGACCTATAGCAACTCAACAACTTCTTCCAATGCTACTACTCACACCAAACTCTCCCTGTCTGAGATGAGCGACGAACTGGCCCCAGATGCTTTGTCCATGCTTCCTTCAGAAATCTATACCGCAACTCTCGAATTTCACAAGTACTGGACGGATAGGTGGCAGACCTTTGTGGAGACCATGACTCTATGTACATGTTTGCTACCATGGTGAGCCTGATAAGGAGAGCATTTAGGGTCGCCATAGAGGCTGAAATCATTTTTATAAACATTCAAAAAAAGAATAAAGAACTTTTAAATAAGGCGTCCTAGGCAGATGAGGACGAGGCCCGAAAAGCCAAGTTTGTAGCTGAGTTCGTCAGAAACTAGCAGGTTGAGGTGGCCATGAAGACCACTTCTGCTTTAACAGAAATTGAAATTTTGAAGAAAGAAGTTTACTTATCTCAAAGGGAGGTGCCTTCTCTTACCAAGCAAGTGGAAACTTTTGACACCCATTAGAAAATAACTATTGAGGCATTGGAAAGGTCCAATACGAAGAATGTTACCTTAAAGAAATAGGTGGGCGAGCTTGGTCCTAAAGTCTCTAGCTTGACAAAATTGGTAGAGGCAGGAAGACGAATGTCCAGTATGCTGGTGATGATTCTATGAAGCAGTACATTGCCAATTTCCATTTAATAGAGAAGCATCAACGCTTTGCAAAATATTGGTGGATGGTACATATGCACTGGAGTTATGGAATGGATTGAGGTGCACTTCCAAGCCTTTAACACCTCGGAGTTGTGGTCAAAGTTTTTAGAGAAAGTGGAGCCTCAGACTCTAGTAGATGGCAACCATGTAATTGAATTAGAAGATGATGAGACTAGGGACGATAATGCGACTTCTGAAGTAGTTGGCCCCGAAGCCATTGTCCCTTTTCTCTAGCACCAATCCCCCTCCACAACCTGTTAGCTTAGGTTTTTGTAATCTCTTTTTTATTTCACCATTGTAAATGGCTTCGACCCCCAGTGTAATAAGCTTCAATGAATGAATGAAATTTCTTTTGTTATACCTTGTGTAAATTTTCTGACACATATGAGAAGACCTATTGAATACAGATCAAAAATAGAGAAGCCCTTATTCGCCTTAAGTGGAGGCCTCAATATGAATGCTCTCTTTTGGAGAGATGTGGAGAATGTCAATCCAATCACCAATGACAAACTACTATAGATGATAAGTCGCGACATCGTCAATGAAGAATTGATTGATCGGTGCAATAGGGCTACCATGGGGCTCCCAACCGTACAGAGATAAATAGGAAAAGACCCCATTTCTCACTTTGTAGATCATCAATGGAACCAAGCGGGGCATGTTGTGATCCGACATCTAGCCAGGCCCTTATTTCTACCACACTAAATGTGGTACCAACTTTGGCATACGAAGATGCCCTGCTGACTATACAAAGGCATCTACCTCTTGCCAATGTGGAGAAAAAGGAAGGGGATGAAAAAGCGATCATAGGGATTGGCCCTATTGCTCTTATCATTGAAGTTCTCAATATAATAGGATTGCCCTTCCTTGTCATACCGTCAAAAGAATAACCATACTCAAAAAAGGGATATGTCCATATGCAGACTTGTACATGATGAGGTAAAGCGACTTCAGAGGAATGCTTTTCCCAATCGAGGGAAAGAAAATAGGGAAAGACCAAGGGATGGACCTCCCAGTGAAAAGGAATGTCGAACCCATACAAAATATACACCATATTTGGAGGCCCATACGTCGAAGGAGACACTAGAAATTCCTAAATGAGTTATTTGAAGGAGTTGAAGGATCCCCAATGACAAGCCTCATTATCAGCAACTGCCTCGAAAAGTCCAGAGACGCCCCTCCCATCATTTTCACCCAAAAAGATACAAGAGGTCTATATTTCTCGCACCGTGATGCCCTAGTGGTAAGAGTCGTAATAGCTTAAAATGGATTGAAACGAATGCTGGTGGACAATGGGGGCTCAATCAACAAAATGGTTGTGGACCATGAGCTCACCCTGATGACAACGCCTTCATATGGGATCAAAAGTGAAAGTATCATCCTTAGGGATAAGATAACCTTGGCAGTAGAGATGGGCAAGCCCCCTCTAATGACTCCCCAATTTATGGAGTTCTTAGTCATCGATAATCGGTCCGCTTATCATGGTGTATTGAGAAGGACTGCCTTGAAAGAACTTTATGCCGTCATGTCCATTGATCACTTGTACATGATGTTTCACACTGAACACACATAGCCACCTTAAGAGGCAACCAAATGGGAACTAAGAAGTGTTACTTAAACACTCTACGAAAAAGTCAAACATGTACTGTTAACATGATCTCGAATAGCCCCAATCGAAGTACTGGAAAACTTCTTGGTAAATCCACATGACCCCAACAAAGTGTTGTAAGTGGACAAAAACCTACGTGTCGAGACCAAGGATTGGCTCAAGTGCTTCCTTTCAAAAAATTTAGATGCTTCACTTGAAAGCATGATTACATGGTGGGCATCGACCGTAAGGTTAGTGGTAAGCCAAATTAATAGTAATTTCATTGTAAGAGACAAGGGCATGGCTGTGTACCTCAAGCTCGTGGTGGACCTCATTCCATCATCAAAAAAATTCGAGCTAATGCAAATTCCGCGAATAGAAAATTCCAATGTCGATGCTCTATCCTAATTGGCTAGCAGTAAAGACTCCGAACAAGCCATTGATTACCTATCCATCCCTTCCGCCTCAAAGAAAGAGGAAACAATGTGAATTGATGGTACCCCCACCTAGATCAACCCATTATTGTCTACCTCAAAGATCAAACCTTGCCCGACAAAGAGTAAGCCCAAAAATAAAGACGGAGAGCTACTCGCTTCGTCCTAAAAGAAAACGTGCTTTACGAACAACGATATTCGTCGCCTCTTTTATGGTGTACCAGATGAGTTCAGGAAAATTATGTGTTGAGAGAAATCCATGAAGGGGTGTGTGGTAACCACTATGGAGATCTTGTACTCGCACGACAAGAATATTACTTGCCAGCTTTGAAGAAGGATGTACTGAATTTTGTGTGAAAATGCGATAAATGTCAACGCTTCTCAATGTGCAGAGGTAGCCCCTCAGGAACTCACTATAGTATCCAGCCTCTTGTCTTTCGTTAAGTTGGGAATCGATCTCATTAGAGCCCTACCTAAGGGAAGGCAGTGCCAGTTATGCTATTATTGCCATTGATTATTTCACTAAATGGGTTGAAGTCGAACAACTTTCTAGAATCATAGAAGCCACACATCTAAGTTTATCTGGAAAAACATCATCTGTAGGTCGAAATTTCCCATTCAATCGTATCGAATAATAGGAGGTAATTTGATAATAAAAAGTTCAAGGACCTATGTGACTAGCTAGATATGAAGTTCTTCTCGACACCATTTCATCCATGGGTAAATGGCCAAGTGGAAACAACCAATACAATGATTAAGTACACTCTGAAGAGGAACATTGATGCTTCAAAAAGATCTTAGGTTGATGAGCTTCCTCAGGTGCTATGGGCTATTTGAACCTTCAGTAGAAGTGCCACACCAGAGATCCCATTTTCCATGGCTTATAGAGTGAAACAATGAGCCCCGTAGAGGTGGGTTTGCCCTTGCTTCATCACTTACACTTTTAACGAAATATCAAACAATGTACCGTGGAAGTGCGATCTTGATTTCCTCGAAGAAATAAGTAGGGCTGTCCGTGGGTCGGTTCGGTTCGGTTCCAAAATTTTCGGATATTTATTAAATGGACCCGTCGGGTCCAAATATAATTATGGAACCGTTCGGGTTCGGTTCGGTTCCATACCACAATTAAATTTTTTTAACATTTACAACAACACTACATAAATACAACTAATGACATGTTCATTCGTAACTTTTACAAATTAACGTATCCCAATTTAAAAACATATAAATAACAAGTTGTCCAATAAGATTAATTCGATGAATACAAATACCAAAAAGTAGATACTAATATTCAAACATCGATGATCCATACAAAAAAGTAGATACTAATATTAAACCTACGTGTCGAGACCAAGGATAGGCTCAAGTGCTTCCTTTCAAAAAATTTAGATGATTCACTTGAAAGCATGATTACATGGTGGGCATCGACCCTAAGGTTAGTGGTAAGCCAAATTAATAGTAATTTCACTGTAAGAGACAAGGGCATGGCTGTGTACCTCAAGCTCGTGGTAGACCTCATTCCATCATTAGAAAAATTCGAGCTAATGCAAATTTCGCGAATAGAAAATTCCAATGTCGATGCTCTATCCTAATTGGCTAGCAGTAAAGACTCCGAACAAGCCATTGATTACCTATCCATCCCTTCTGCCTCAAAGAAAGAGGAAGCAATGTGAATTGATGGTACCCCCATCTAGATCAACCCATTATTGTCTACCTCAAAGATCAGACCTTGCCCGACAAAGAGTAAGCCCAAACATAAAGACGGAGAGCTACTCGCTTCGTCCTAAAAGAAAACGTACTTTACGAACAAGGATATTCGTCGCCTCTTTTATGGTGTACCAGATGAGTTTAGGAAAATTATGTGCTGAGAGAAATCCATGAAGGGATGTGTGGTAACCACTACGGAGGTCTTGTACTCGCACGACAAGAATATTACTTGCCAGCTTTGAAGAAGGAGATACTGAATTTTGTGTGAAAATGCGATAAATGTCAATGCTTCTCAATGTGCAGAGGTAGCCCCTCAGGAACTCACTATAGTATCCAGCCTCTTGTCTTTCGTTAAGTTGGGAATCGATCTCATTAGAGCCCTACCTAAGGGAAGATGCAGTGCCAGTTATGCTATTATTGCCATTGATTATTTCACTAAATGGGTTGAAGTCGAACAACTTTCTAGAATCATTGAAGCCACACATCTAAGTTTATCTGGAAAAACATCATCTGTAGGTTCGAAATTTCCCATTCAATCGTATCGAATAATAGGAGGTAATTTGATAATAAAAAGTTCAAGGACCTATGTGACTAGCTAGATATGAAGTTCTTCTTGACACCATTTCATCCATAGGTAAATGGCCAAGTGGAAACAACCAATAAAATGATTAAGTACACTCTGAAGAGGAACATTGATGCTTCAAAAATATCTTAGGTTGATGAGCTTCCTCAGGTGCTATGGGCTATTTGAACCTTCAGTAGAAGTGCCACACGAGAGATCCCATTTTCCATTGCTTATAAAGTAAAACAATGAGCCCCGTAGAGGTGGGTTTGCCCTTGCTTCGTCACTTACACTTTTAACGAAATATCAAACAATGTACCGTGAAGTACGATCTTGATTTCCTCGAAGAAATAAGTAGGGCTGTCCGTGGGTTGGGTCGGATCGGTTCGGTTCCAAAATTTTCGGATATTTAATAAATGGACCCGTCGGGTCCAAATATAATTATGGAATCGTTCGGGTTCGGTTCGGTTTGGTTCCATACCACAATTAAATTTTTTAACATCTACAACACTACATAAATATAACTAATGACATTTCATTTGTAACTTTTACAAATTAACGTAACATAATTAAAAAATATAAAAATAACTAGAAATTAAATTTTTTAACATTTACAGCAACACTACATAAATATAACTAATGACATTTCATTCGTAACTTTTACAAATTAACGTAGCCCAATTCAAAAATATATAAATAACTAGCTGTCGAATAACATTAATTCAATGTATACAAATACCAAAAAGTAGATATTAATATTAAAATGTCGGTGATCCATATTAAAAAATGGAGGCCCAATGCTTAAAATTATGAAATGATCTGATTTATTTAATTAATTGTTAATTTATTTAGAAAAAAATAAAATAATTTAATTAATTCAATAAAAAAATGAAAAAAATTATTTAGTTTCGGGTCTTATTTAGTTCTTCGGTTCGGGTTCGGGACGGTTCGGTTCGGGATTTTTGGACACCCCTAGAAATAAGAGATAACTCACAAGTTAAGCTAGCCTCGTATCAAAGAAAAATGGTTCGCTATTACAATGCTGAGGTGAAGAAAAGGTAATTTCGGTGAGGCGACCTAGTTCTGAAAAGGATTTTGGTCTCTTCAAAAGCGCTAGGCGTGGAAACCTTCGGCCCTAACTGGGATGGCCCCTACCACGTCTTCATAGAATTACACCTCAAAACTTATAGGATTGAAAGTCTAGATGGGAAGGCTCAGCCTCATCAGTGGAATATTGAGAACCTGAGGGTGTATTAACAATAGATTATGCTCATATTTATTTGTCTTTTTTTCGGGTGATTATTTTCCAGCCTCCTTTTTCTTTTAGATGGAGGTTCCTTCCCAGCCTATATATCTACCCTTATGTAACTGCTTTTTTAATGAAATGATTATGTCATCAAGTCAAAGCACTCCGAACAAAATCCATCCCTTGTAGCAGGGGAACATCATATACATGGCTGATGATAATTTGTTAAAACTAGCGATCCCATGACTTACGATTGCATCACTCACGGACTTTGAATGTTTAAAATAATCATGTTGGGTGATGCTCCACATCGAACCTACACACTACGTATATGCCTCGACTTAGTTTCTGAATGAGGCCTCATTTCAAGAATGAAGTTTGTCAACTTTGTATATGCACAAGTTTATGTTAATCAAATTGATTTGTAAAGTTGGTCAAATTGTTAGTCAATTCATGCATAACCAGTTCAACTAAGTTGTGTATGATTTGCGACGAAGCATTAGAACTTGTATAAATTCAGAACAAAGTAATTAGCAAGGGATCCAATGAAAAACTTTATTAACAAAAGAAAAAAAGACACAGAAGAGGCTGTCCACTCCGACAAACAAAAAGGAAAAAGAAAGTATCCCTTAAGATGTTGCATCTTCTACTTAAGCCACATATCGGCTAAGTCTTCGACGGAGTCGTCCTCTTGAGCAGGGGTGGGAGGCAATTCAAGAAGAAACTCCTCCTTCAAGGCTATGAGATCCATTCCAAGATTTTCCACTCCAAGTCTCTCAAATATTTCTTCGTATGCCACCTTCCTTCTGTATTTATGATAAGTGTATTTTTTTTTTACAGTTATTAAGACTTAAATATATAGAAACTTTATAGTTCTTTTGAACAATTATTGCCTAATTTATTGTATATTTCATTTATTAGGTAAAACTCGATGAAAGGAAGTGGATTTAAAAGAAAGAAGTGAAAAATAACAAAAAAGAGGACAATATCCAAAGTTTGGGGACTAAAGTATAAATACTCAAAAGTTGTGCTGAGACTCACGATGAAGATTTGAGAATTCTAGGGGTCAATTGAATGCAATTAAAAGTCAAAATGAGTGAAATATGATCAAAATATTTTCACAAATCAATTTTCAACCGCAGAAGCATGTTCTAGATTTTCAGCCGAAAATTGAGACCCATTTTTGGCCAAGTAATCATTCGAATAGGAAAATATCCACCTCTGGTAAAGTTGTATACCTTTGAGTTATCTTTACAACCCCATTTAAATCTCCTAAATTGAATATCCGAAAAGAAAGTTATGATAAAAATACTAAAAGAGGTGCAGTACTAAAATTTGCCACCTTGGTGTATCTAGGGCATGTTTTTGGACCATTTTGAAGCCCATAAAATGCTACATTCAACAAAAATGTGGATGGGAGTATAAATACAAGTTTTTAACACTTTTGAAGGAGTTCTACACAATTTGGGGAGAGATAAACACATGATCATCAAGATCAAAGAGCAAACGCTAGGTTTTAAAAACGTTTGAGGTTGAAGAAGATTCTTGGTGAAAGATCCAATTCTTTCCATAATCATGATTTCAAAATCTGGTTATGAACTCTATACTTTTTTTTCTTTATTTCATTACTTTGAGTACCTAAATTAATAGCTAGGGCGAACAATGTAATATATGTGTGACCCTTTATTTCTTCTATTCAAGATTCTAGTTCTTCAAATGCATATGTGTTGATTTTATTTATGAATTTAATGCTTTGAATTATTTGGCCAATTATTCAATGATTTTGTGAATCTATTACAAATCTAGAGGTGAGTTTTAGATTTAGGCCACATAGTAAAATCCTGTAATTTATTATAACGTGTAAAGATACATATACTAATTATTGAGGTCATTAGATGAATTCTTAAAACTAATACTTCATTTAACTAAGATTGATTCACGTAGAGATATGAAACTAAATGAGCTAAATAGACTCAATGAGAATTCGAGAGGGGTAAATTGAATACTTTAGAAGAATTCGACCGAACACTACAATAGTAATGAATCTCGATTGGCAAATTAAATGGGATTCATAGATAAAATTGGAAGTCTTTGCATCCACATTCATACTTTTAAAACTCAAATTCGACAAATTATGTATGTTAGATAATTTAGTTTTAGTTAGAATAATTTAGACACCAATCCCCAAATTTTATTATTTGTTTTCAATCAACTTAAAGTTAGGAATAATTTAACCAATTGTTAGATAGTAGTCCTCGTAAGAACGATATCCAAACTCATTGGTCCACTATATTACTTGTTACGATCCCTACAGTAGCGGGATATAAAAATCGACAACAAGTTTTTAGCGCCATTGATAGGGACTATTTTTATTTTATATTGGTTTTAATTATTTCTTGCTTTTGTTTGATTTTATTTTATTTTCTCAATTGATCTACTTGTTTTTCTTTGCTCCATCGACAGAAAATAAGAGGAAGCAAAAGATAAAAAAATCACAATGATTGATCCAAACTTAAATGAAGGTGACATGCTCTTTGGAGAATTTCTTTTCAAACAAAAACTTAAAAAGTGGTGATTCGATCAATCTATTGTATCAGATAAGGATGACTTTCGAAAGGACTAAATATCAAATCTATTATTTATGGGGAGATTAGATTAACTTGTGAATATTGTGGAGTATTACATCTTACAAGAAAGTGCTTGTTACTGGCAAGTCCAAATGAAGTAAGGAAAGCTATATTTGATGATCCATATGAACAAGATGATTATATTGAAATAGTTACGGGAGATATCGTAATGCAAAAACACAAAAGGATTGAAGATGAAGTAATTTCAGATCAGCCAAATAACATGCCAATGGAGTATCTTTTCATTATTCAACTCGATGAACCAACTAAAGAAGAAGAACATGTAGAAATGAATAAATTAATTACGAAGGAGGCAAATGAATTAGTGGCGTTCAAAGAAGATGGAATTAGCATGCAGACCTCCACCTTCATTGATTTTGTGATTAAAGTCTATATAAGGAAATCGAAGTCTTCTTAGTTGAGTTCGAATGGGGTAATTTAGAAAAAAATATTGAGTTTTTAATTTTTCTTTTATTCTTATGTGATTGTGTGTTTCTATTTCTTTATTATATATAAAAACATTTAAAATTTTAAAATTTTTTTTTAAAAAAAAAGGTTTTCTTGTTATTGTGTGTTTGTGTTGGTTAGGTAGCCTTGTCGACCATATATTTGGAATTATGTATTAATTTATGAACTATGAATATGTTACATACTTAAATTAATTGATTCTTATCCATGTAAAACTTGATACTATTTGAGCACATGAATTAAGTTTAGTATATAAAGTAATGGGTTGATTCATATGCTTAATAGGTTGAAATAGTAGAACTTAGATGCTAAACCCAAAAATTACTACGATATATATCTTTTGACCAAATTTAGATTAGTATGGGGGTGATTTTACTGTTGTAGGGAGATATGAATATGAATGGGGACTCTATGTAAGTAAATTCTTGTGTGAATTATCTAATGTCAATATGATGAAAATTAGGTAGAAATCTTAAGTTGAGGGTCCATTTTTTAGAATGGGTGTTTAATGAGGGGCATTGTACTAATCATGGGGAAAAAAAGAAAAAAAAAAGAGGAAAAAAAGCTACATCATTGTGAAACGTCTCTTCGTAGTCTTTATGACTTGAGTGATTGAGTATGCAAGGGTATCTAAAAACTTGGTGCCCTATGTTCATCTAAATTAGGATTCATTAGTCTATAACTCGTTACAAGTGTCATTTAGAAAGCTTAATAGAGAGAAGTTTGCACATAAGATAAAAAATAATAATTATTATAATTATGCATTTACATACTACATGTCTTGATTAAGTCTCAAACACTTATTTGAGAAAGTTAGATCTTTGACAAGGGACTATTAGCCTAGTGTTGAAATAATTAAAATTTGGAGAATCCTTAATTGTCGAAATATCGACTTGTAATTAGTGAGATCAATTTAAATTAAAGAGGTGAGGAGTGGGCATAAAACTTCAGCTTTAGATCACACACTAGAAAAGAGTAAAAAAGATTAAGTTTGTGAGTGTATGAATCTTAAAAGTAATGAAAGTAAAATTCGACCATCGATGGTCGAGAATCGAAACAGCTCATGAATTTATAGCATTTTACTTAATTCTTTACACACAGACATACGGGCGCGCGCGCGCACACACTCAACAATTTTACATTGGAAAAATAGATATTGATTTTGGTTTTGCGACTTTGAAGCTGTGTATAGATATAATATAATGATTTCAATCTTGAGATAAAATGGCAGGTTATCTAACCAAAACCTTTTTCATGTTTGTTTGTTTATTAAGTTAGGTTATGGTTTTCGTTTAAGAACAAACAAATGTTTAAGTTTGGGGGGTGTTTGATAAGTGTATTCTATACACTTATTTGGACTTAAAAATATATGAATTAAATAGTTCTTTTGAACAACTATAATCTAATTTATTGCATATTTCATTTATTAGGTCAAACTCAATGAAAGGAAGTGGATTTGAAATAAATAAGTGAAAATTGGCGAAAAAAATGGACAATATCCAAAGTTTGGGGACTAAAGTGTAAATACTCAAAAGTTGTGCCAAAACTCAAGATGAAGGTTTGAGAATGCTGGGGTCAATTTGATGCAATTAGAAGTCAAAATGAGTGAAATATGACCAAAACATTTTCGCAAATCAATTTTCAACCGCACAAGGATGTTCCAGATTTTTAGCTGGAGATTGAGACCCATTTTCGGCCTAGTAAACATTCAAGTTGGAAAATACCTATTTTGATAAATTGTAGCTTTTTGAGTTATCTTTACAACACAATTTGAATCATCTAAATCGGATATCGGGATAGAAATTTATGATAAAAATACTAAAAGAGGTGTAGTCTTGAAATTTTCCCGAAAGGTGGTGCTGCCTGGGTGTAACTAGGGCACTTTTTGGCCCGTATTGAAACTCATAAAACCCTATATTTGACAAAAATGTGTGGAGGAGTATAAATATAAGTTTTTGACACTTTTGAAGGAGTTTCGCACAATTTGGGGAGAGAAAAACACATAATCATCAAGATCAAAGAGAAAAAGCTAGGATTTGAAGACTTTTGAGGTTGAAGAAGATTCTTGGTGAAAGATCCAATTTGTACCATGATCAAGATTTCAAAACCTAGTTATAAACTCTATACTTTTTTTATTTCATTATTATGAGTACCTAAATTCATAGTTAGGGAGAACAATATAATCTGTGTAACTCTTTATTTCTTTTATTCAAGATTCTAGTTCTTTAAATGCATGTGTTGATTTTATTCATGAATTTATTGCTTTTGAATTCTTTGGCCAATTACTCAATGATTTTTTGAATCTATTATGAATCAAGAGGTGAGTTTTAGATTTAGGCCACATAGTAAAATCCAATAATTTAATATAATGTGCAGAGATACCTATACTAATTATTGCGATCATTAGATGAATTCTTAGAACTAATACTTCATTTAATTAAGATTGATTCACATAAAGATATGAAATTGAATTAGTTAAAAAGGCTGAATGAGAACTCGAGAGGGGTAAATTGAATATTTTAGAAGAATTCGATCGAACACTACAATAGTAATGAATCTTGATTGGCAAATTAAATGGGATCTATAGATAAAATTGTAAGTCCTAAAACTCACATTTATACTTTTATGACTCAAATTTGACAAATTGTGTACGGTTGATAATTTAGTTTTAGTTACAATCATCTAAACACCAATCACCAAACTTTATTATTTGTTTTCATTCGAATTAAAGTTAGGAATAATTTAACCAATTGTTAGATAGTAGTCCTTGTGGGAATGATATTCGGACTTATTGGTCCACTATATTACTTATTACGATCCGTACACTTGCGGGATATAAAAATCGACAACAATGTACCAAGATCATCATACTCCATCGTTTCATGGAAATACAGTTTATACTCATCCAGTGCTGACTGACACACTTCAGAAAATTGTTGCCTTAGACTAGCAACTTTAGCAGTCAAGCTCGCAACATGGAAGGATAGCCCTGCTTTCTATTTATTCACTATCTCCAAGGCAGTTGAAGCAATCTTTTGAAAATTGTTAGAATTCTCTACCCGCTTCATCAAGTTCAGAACCTTGGACATGGAAAGATGCACTTCCATCTTTAATTCATCATTTTCAGTACTAAGGAAGGCAACTTTCGACTCAGCCTCGACTAACTTTAACTTAGCCTATTCAATCACTTCACTTTCCTTGGATGCCTTCTAGAACAACATCTTTACCTTTGAGTCAACTTACTTTGGAGGCCTTCTAAAGTAGCCTCTTTACCTCCAACTATGCTTTGTCTCCTTTCTTCAAGTTCTCTTGATTGGAGAGTTATAGACAACTCAGCTCCATCTGAGAATTAAGGATAAACCTCATCGAACGAGCCTGAAGAGGAAGGTCCTCCTCCATCATGTCAACTGAATTGTAGGTTTCCACATAATTAGAGTACTTTTCAATCTAATACATGTGGTAGAACAGTGCTCCTGGCCGAACCTCAGCAGAAAGCATTTCAAAGCATGCAAGGTCTAACATCCACCCAACCCCCTAAGAAGCAGCTAGTTTTTCCCTCAAAGGCTACTTCCTTAGCTTGTTCCTTATCCCTTCGTCTCTACAATAGGCCCCTTCTTGCTCCTCGACCTCCTACATGTCTATTATTTGAATGTCAAAAAATGGTTCCACAACTGCCTTTATCTGGATTGCCCGATGGTGAGCTACCTTTTTAGAGAATTAGGTGGATCAGAATTCTTAGTAATAACCATTTTCATGTAATCGGTTTCTCCTTCAGAACCTCCTCATTCTCCTTTACCTTGGCCTTATCAACCATGATTTCCTTTCTTTTTTCTTTTGAGAGATGTGAGCTAGTTCATCTCTCTGAGACTTGTAAGTTACAATACTAGTACTCAGAGGCTTGCTTCTTTTCACCTTACCTAGACATTGTAAGTTGAACAGATCTGGCTTCGTATACACCTTCTTCTCGTGGTCATATGCCAAAGGGTTAGAAGTGTTGACATAAAATGTATAAGACCAACAATGCCAAAAGATAATGGACTATACCCTTCGAAGTCATGAGTTTGTACTTGACAGAGAGGTTGTGGCTTGACATGACGTGGATGTACTGCTTCTGCCCAATAGGAAGCCTATAAATACATCTAACCACTGCCCATTCATCTAGCCTGAGCTCAAATCGGTTCACTACAGTTGCACAAAAATGAAAATAGTAAAGGTAATGATATGTAAATACGAAGGTGATTGTTAAACAGGACTCGCTATACTTATGATATTGGGTCGGAATGGTATCCTCTGACAAACAATGCCCTCCACTGTCTGCCATCAACCCCTGATTTGAAACCAGGAGGATTTTCAGTTNCCATCAACCCCTGATTTGAAACCAAGAGGATTTTCAGTTCTTAATCGAAGTAGGAATGTCCTAGACGAAGGGCACATGTGAGCCCCAAGGATTAATGCAATACGCTGAACTACAAAGGCAAGTGGATGAACTCCTTCATAAAGGATTTATTCGTGAGAGTTTAAGTCACTGTGCATATCCTGCACTGTGACGCCTAAGAAAGATGGCTCTTGGAAGATGTACGTAGAGTGGGTATCACCAGATTAGAATTTGTCCCGATGAAGAATGGAAAACCACCTTTAAAATGAAAGATAGTCTTTCTGAGTGGCTAGTTATGCCTTTTTGCCTAACCAATGCCACGAGTACTATTATGCGAGGAATGACACAAAATCTTCGTCCTTTTACGGGTAAGTTTCTTGTGGTCTACTTTGACGACATTCTCATCTATAGTACGACGAAGGAACAACATCGAGATTATCTCAATCAGGTTTGTTCTGCCCTTCGAACAACAAAATTGTATGCGAACGTCAAGACATGCTCGCTCTTCATCGATAGAGTATTTTCCTAAGATTCATTGTATCCTCTATGGGGGTATCTGCAAATCATGCCAAAATTCAGGCGATTGTTGATTGGCTAAAGCCTAAGAATGATGTCAGGAGTTTTCATGGCCTAGCTACATTCTACCATCGCTTCATCAAGGGGTTTAGCACAATCATGGCTTCCATTACGTAGTGCATGAAGAAAGGAGAGTTTCATTGGACACAAGAAAATGACTAAGCTTTTAAACTAGTTAAGAAACGAATGACAAAAGCTCATGTCATGCACCTTCCTAACTTCACCAAATCTTTTGAAGTTGAGTGTGATGCCTCCGGGGTAGGAATTAGTAGAGTCCTTAGTCAGGAACGCCACATTCTCGCTTATTTCAGTGAGAAGTTGAACGATACCAAACAACGGTACTCGACTTATGATAAGGAATTGTACGTAGTTGTACAGGCTTTTTTATTACGTCCAAAGAATAACGCGGTAGTTGTAGTGCAGCTTTGGGGTGTCGTATCCACAAGGAGATGGAAAATGTGTCAAAGGATCAAGAAACTAGGGTTTTCGTGATTTGTGAAGGAGTCTTTAATTCGAACAAGGTTTTAATATCAATGTGTAAAATTGGTGAAATTTGAATCAATGTATAAAGTAGTGAAGCACCG
>CAIGRF010274694.1:22805-47254 GCA_903798235.1 Fraxinus ornus
TCATACTATAAGAAGTTTTCTACTTTACATTAAAATTTCATGAAGTTTCGAAGTCGATAGCTATGCAAACGAATTTATTTTGTCATTTGTCCCTTAAGATAGAAAACAAAACAGCAACTTTTATTTTTAAAGTTTTGCCCAGAATTTGATATCAATTGTGGATGTATGCATGGGAAATATTCTAAAGACATTTTTGAATTGTTTCTTTTGGTATTGAACTATTTTGTCTTAAAAAAAATAATAAAGTCTTGATAATAAATTCTTAAGTTAAATTTTTATGCTTTCCGCTAAAAGTATAGTTAATTATATTATTAAGTCTATGGTCTACGGGTAAAGTAAAGTTAATCTAGTGATGTTTCGATCCAAGCGGGTTGAAGTGTTAAATGTCCAACCCCTGAGTTTATGGTTGGACGACTGATTGCAGCATTTTCTACCTTATCCACTCAACGGTCGAGTTCTCTTCCACCCCGGGAGAGTTGATGCGGACATCATCGAGACATCAGGATTTATTTTTATTGTTATTGGACTTTATTATTTATGTTTCTTATTATTGGGCTTGTACTAGCGGGTTGGCCTAAGCCCATCAATCTAGGTTTTTTCTTACTATTTATATGGTTTTTTCATTATAATTGCAACGATGATTGATTGAGTAAAATTAAATTGGCGGCTTCCTCATTTTTCTTCCTTCCCCTGTTTTCACGGATTCCTCCCTATTTTCATTCATTCTTCTTCTTCCTCTGCTTTATTTCTTCTTCCTGTGGTAATAACCCTTCTCCATTCTACATCATCCTTATTATGGATCTCGAACACTACCACGATATGCCAATTATGTTAGGTCGATCCTTTTTAGCAACAAGTTGAACTTTGATTGATATAGAGAAGGGTGAGCTGACTGTAAGGGTGGAGGATGCACATGAGTTATCTAAATTACATAATCCAACCAAGCAACCATTAGTCTTGGAGGAAGCCAAATCAATTGCTGAAGAAGTTCAACAAAGGTCAAATGAGACAAAACCTAAATGTCCAGAGAGCCTTGCTAGAGAGGATAACAGATAGCTCAAGGTTTGGAGGGCAAAAAGAGAATGTAAAGCTAAAAATCACAAGGATTGTAAAGCTGCAAGACTCTAACGTGAATGATCAATCCATCCATACAGTCTAGCCAAATACTATAAATTAAGCGCTTATTGGAAGGCAACCAAATTTTCTAACTTTTATTTATTTTGCATTCCGTATTGCATTGCATGTAGTGATATTCTTGACTTATAATTTACATTAGTTATATGCATATTTCAGTTCAGTTTGGGGGTCATCTTCATCATTGACACTTAGCCTAATTAAAGGAAAATATTAATTGAGTTAAAATGAGTTTTCTTTTTATTCTTTTGATTGTTTTCTTCCCCTCTTGATAGGTTGTATGCTAGATTGATGGATGCTTAACCCTGCAAAACTTGATATTATACGCGCACTAAAATTAAGTTTTACATCATGATGGAATAACTTGATTCATATTCTCAATAGGTTGATAGATTGAACATAGAATATATACTTAAAACCATCCTATATCAATTATCCTTAGACCAAAGTTAGCATTCTGGGTGTGATTTTAATCTTGTATGAAGGTACGGATGTGAATGGAGAATCCTTGTATGAAAACTTATGTGTGAATTGTCTTAGATTAATAGGATAAAATTGGACAAAAGTCTTAAGTTAAAGGTCGGTTTGATTGGATATGTGTGTTAATGAAGGGTATTGCACTGATTAGGGTAGAAAAATATATAAAAGACATTTCTCTGTAGCCTTCATGACTTTAATTATTAAGCCTGCTAGGGTATTTACAACATGGTGCCCTAAAATCATCACATTTAGGAGTCATCAGCTAAAAGCTTATTACATAGGTTATATAGAAAGCTTAAAGGACAGAGACTGCAAAAAAAAGGAAAAATTGAAAGAAAAAAAAGTGCATGAAACAGAAGATGCACCAAATGTCTTGGTTAAGTCACAAACACTTATTTGAGAAAACTTGACTTTTGATGATGGATGATTAGCCCAATTTAGTCCTAGATGTCGAGCAATCAAAGAATTAGAGAATCCTTATTTATTGATGTGTCGACTTGCAATTAGTACAGTCCACCTGAACTAGAAAGTGTGAAGATAGCAATGAAAAAATCAACCTTAGATTGCACACTGACAAATAGTAAAAAGAATAAGTTTTATGGTGTGTATATCATACGAGATGTGAAAGGATATATTTTACTACAAAGGGTCGGGAATTGAAGAGTTAATAAATTCATAATTGTCTACTTAAATCTTGACACACACACACATGTGTCAATTTTGCATTGGAGGAGTGGATAATGGTTTTGTATTGTGACTTTGAAACAGTTTGTAGATTTAGTACTATAATTTCAAATATTGAGGTAAAAAAACTAGACCATCTAACCAAATATTGTTGCATGATTATGTGTTTGTTTTTATTTAGGTTATATTTTTGTTTGAGGACAAACAAATGTTTAAGTTTGAAGGTATTTGATAAGTGTATTTTATACGCTTATTTGGGGTCTAAAATATCGATATTTGACAATTCTTTTGTCAAAATATATCCTAAATTGTTGTATTCTATATTATATAGGCTAGACTCAATAATTGAACGAGCAATTGAAAGAAACAAAAGAAAATCAAGGGAAAATGGCAAAATCTAAAGTTTGAGGATCAAATTGCAAATATTTAATAGTTGATTCGGACCCCAATATGATACTTTGGATATTTATAGGATAAAATTGGATAGAATTAGAACTCAAAAAGGAATAGAATATGATCAAAATTTTATCAAAATAAATTTCGAATCGCACAAGTTATATTCTAGATTTTTAGTCGAACATTAAGATCCATTTTTGGCATAGTAAAAGTCCGAATTAGAAATATTCTATTTCCATAAAAGTTGTATCCCTTTGAGTTAGATTTCTAATGCACTTTGAATCTCCTAAATCAGATATTAGGAAAGAAGATTATGACCAAAATACTAACTGCTGTACAGAGACAAAAAAATCAGCACATGAAGATAACTTTCCTTGTTCGATTGGAACTCTTTTGGTTTGGAAACCAACTTGGACTTGATTTTAAACCAATTTTCTTCTCCTACAAATACCTTAACAGCAGAATACATATTGGAGACTTCTCATATACATCTCATACTCTAATATTCATCAATTACTATCATCAAATGAGGAAAACTCATCGTTTTTGTGAGAGAATTGAATGAGACTTGCAAGAATTCAACTGAGAGATAGGAGGGTCACATGAGGGGAATAGATTTGACCGCTATCGAGAAAAGCTTTCAATTAAATTAGGAACTTTGGCCAACATGAATGATTTCAAATTATCACTTTAATTACTACATTAAAAATAGAATAATAGGGGAGATTCGACATTTTAGCAATGCATCTCACATATTTGAAAAATACATTTACTTACTTTTATTAGTTTAATTGATAATTTAGGTATTGGTATAGAAAAAATCACAAATTTTGTTTGCTATTCAATTAAAGTTTCAATTAATTTTAACTCGATCAAACACATAATCCTCATGGGTATGACACTCTATTCATCACTTTATTACTTAACCACGATTCCGTGCACTTGCGGGTTTTCAAATGACTACTCGCCCTATGAATAAAGGCCTCGTCAGAACTTCTTTTAGCTTTGTAATAGGCTTCATTAGCTTTTAGTGGTTCGCCCTATGAACAAGGGCCTCGACAGATCTTCTTCTAGCCTTTTGAAAGGCTTCATCGGCAGCTTTTAATAGCTCGCCCTATTAATAGGGGCCTTGCCAGAGCTTCTTTTAGCCTTGCGTCCAATTATTTCTCAAATCCACGCATTCTATGAATAGCCATGCTTGGAATTGTGGGACTCATGTGCTATAAACCTCTCTGCAAGGGTGCAAACTAAGTTGAAATAATCTGGAAACAAAAAGCACGATACATTCTTTAAACTTAAAGTCCGTGCATTATATAAATAATACGTACATGGATTTGGGAGACTATTGTTACGCCTCGTCAAGAAAGCTCCAGTAAGAGCAAAGTTGAAGAAACTTATCGCAAAGATTACAACCACGAGGGTGCCATGTGGCTGTTACAACTCAAGTAACTATGGCAAAACTGAACTCATATGACATAATTGAACCAATTCATTGTGATTGAGCTGCTTCAACTGAGGCGAACCATACGAAGCGCCTCATGAGAGCTTTCATGAAAAGTCCCATTACAAGTGGATGATGTGACAACTCTTTAAATAGGTGGCTCTACTCAACCAAAAAATTTAAATCTAGTCTTACATGTCAAGCCTATGGCTGCTAAATCGTCACAACATTAAGTACAACATGACCTATGAATGATTGATGCATGTCTACGACAAGAGACTCCAATCGCTAGGATGAGGCTACGTGTCTCTTTATCCTATGACTCTTACTCAATCATTTTCTATTATAAAAACCTACATTTATTGTCATTTCAAGGTAAATCAAGTCTATACTCTAAACATATAACTTTGCTCTTTTTACTCTCTACCTACCCCTAGTTCTAATACCCATTTTTACTTTGATAAATTTATCCTAAGCGTGTCCCAAATCCAATTATATACTTCACCCTACTGACTTGACCATCGGAGTGCCTGCAGTCACCTCTCCCATAGCCGGAGTTTAGTCATATACCCTAATGGTTTGTCCAAGTGTGTAGGAATACAGCTTTGTGGCCACGTCACCTCTATAAAAAGTGAGATCAAGACAAACTGTCCTCATATTCATAAAAATGTATTGATTCCATTAATGTAAGGGAATATTAGGAAAAATGATAATAAACTTTATTATTTTAACTAAATTTTCTTAATCTGTGTGAAAAAAAGAAATAGGACTATCTTTATAGGACGGATGGAATATTATATAATACCTCCTTATCACACAAAATTAGTTTTAAAACTTCAACAAAGTCATTATTATTGATGTAGATCTCAACGGAACCTTTTCGTAGTATGGATACTTTATAATCAAATTCTTCAAATGCATTCAGTTGTCTTATGAATATATAATTACTATCTTTGTCTGGTGACATCAATCATACAAATATGAAAACAAAAATATACATTAATAATTAACAAAATGGAAAATTTTAATATCTTTTTAAATTAAAGTAATGATCGACTCATTTTGTCAATCTATGGATAAAACGAGACATTGTTCTATTAGTATTTTCGACAAAGATGTATTCATCTGTGATGTTTCTAGCATACAAAATACAAAAATCATTGATATGCTAATTTAGTAATTTATTTTTTAGTGTTGAAAAAAAATCATATAACAAATATAGGACATATCATGCAACACGTCTTTATTAAGAATGTGATTGTGCTCAAATATCAATATGATGCAGCGACATGTGCTAATTATAACTAACTCTTCAAAATTTGTTTAATACCTAAAATTTGGTAAATATAAAAGAAAGAAAAATTCTCATATGATTTTATTTAATATGAAAATCAGTACAAAGTGGTTGATGTTCACGTTTCAAACAAGATTCTAATTGCCAAAGTTTAATATAATTGTACCTAAAGCTAATATCCCCTCATCTATCTTAAAAGTAATTATTAAATCATAATTTAGTAAATAATAAAATAACTAAATAAAAAACATAAAATTAAAAATATAAATCGTCAAACCAATATGAGTCACAGTGGTGGAAAAATAATGCATATTTGAATGAATATGATGAGAAAATAATACTAACGGGTTGTCACATGCTTAGGACGCCCCCTCAATGAATGTATATATACAATTGAAATGATTCATGATAATAGATAAAGAAAAAATAGAAATTTCATAAAATTAAATCATAATATTATAAATTAAATTGAAATGCGAATCAAGCTTAACTAATCGGGGGAAAAAAACTCTCAACACTCATCAACGTTTAAGCAGCTATGTTCATCATTTAGATGGACATTACTAAAAGAATTAAAAAAATAAAAATAGAGATAAAAAAGGAACTATACTATCTTTTTAGTATAATCAAGAATTTCGTCAAAGACTGAAACAATCATTTTTTTTTTCTTTTTTTGTAGAATTTGTCTCACAAATCGAGTTCTCCAAATCACCAATGCCCAATATGAATACATTCCTATACTTAAGCATCATCTAGGTTATTTTCAAGTTTTGAGAAGCTCTAGTCCACAACAAATTGCTTTAATTGACAACCATTCTAGAATGAAAAGGTTGGTTTTTATTGCTATAATAATCTTAATTATATTTATTACATAGTGTATATACTAACACAAAGTACCCTTGTATCGCCCATCTCATTCATTTACATTAATTATTAATTACAAAAATAAACATCTCTCAACCCTTTCACATGCTCTTCAATGGCAAGAAATTCAAATACTTAGCCTCAACAAACTCTCCCCATCTTTGTTCATCGCATGTTCTCTCTGTATATTAGAATTTTTAATTTGTTAATGTTGTGTATGGATGGTTTGAATATTCAACACATATTATAATGATATATTAATTTTGTTGACCTCAAATTTTGTATATCCACTGTGGCCAACAAATCCATAAGTCTCTCATGTCCACACAAGTCTGATTCTTGCACACTTGGACAAACCGTTAGCCACACATGGTTTCCTCTGGTGATGGTGGAGTTGGCCACGCGTACTTCGACGATCAAGTCAATTAAGGTAGTAAACGAATGAGTGTAGAAGGGTCTTAAATCTGAGCCTCCAATGTAAAAATGAGGTCAACTTTGGGTTTATGTAGAGAGTATTCTCAAAATAAAATTATAGCTGTAAATTTTAAACTTGCATTATCTTTGAAATGGCACAGTGTGAGCTTTTCTAGTAGAAAATGATGAATGTTGGTTGTAGAGGTATAACTTCATCTTTACTTGTGACTTTTAACTTAGGTTTCCCAAATTTACTCATGTCTGACCTTGTATCTTTCCTTGTAGAAAACTTTGAAAAGAGGAGGCATCCCACCCCTGACATGGCCACGATCCTAGCGGCCACCACTACCTCTGGTCATAAAGGAATGAAGCCCTCATCTGCTGGAGGAAAATAGGTGAGGGACAAAATTGAAAGGGTCAGTAGGGAGGCTGTCAGTCAAGAGAAGAGACGGCCTCCCTTGGTAGACAAGGACAAGAAAGTGGTGGTGGAAGAGCCCAAGAAAAAATTTAGGGTGTCCACCACCGTGGTGGGTAGCTCCAATGATACCCCCTCACTTCGAGGCCCTAGCAAGGGATAAGTTAACGATAGCATGAATAGCTCCGGTGTCTATAGGGCAAAAGAGGCCAACTGTCGTGGAGCTCCAAAGGCAGGATTCTGCAAAGAAGGAGAGGACTTCAAGTGACTCAACCACTTGTAAACTCCCACAAACAAAACTTGTTGTGGCATTGATAAGCTTGAATCTAAGGCTTTAGCCCTTCTTTCCCCTCAAGTACAGACTACTATTATGACCTTTCACATGTACCAGATGGAAAAGTGGCAATCCTTTATGGAGAAAGTAGATATCGTTGATGTCTTCGCCACGATGGTAGCCCAAACGAAGAGGGCGTTTGGTATGGTCATAGAGACTGAAGCCATCTTTAAAAACATTTAAAGTAAAAATTAGGGTTTTGCCAATAAGGCCTCCCAAGCCGAGGAAGCTGCCAACAACACCAAGGCAGATGCAGAGGCAGAGGCAGAGGCTCTTAGGAAGAAAAATGAAGAAGAGTCTGTGAAGCTTGCTTCTGCTTTGGCAGAAATTGAGAAGTTGAAGAAGGAGGTTCACCTCTCTAACGAAGTGAGTGGAGATTTCTAATGTCCACCAGAGGCTGGCGTCGAAGGCCTTGGAGAAGGTAAATAAAGAGAACTCTTCTTTAAAAGGAAAGGTGGAGGAGTTGAGCTCCAGAATTTCTGGTCTAACTGAAAAGGTGGAGGCTACCGGGTATGAGGCTCAAACTGCCAATTGATGCTGAGAAGCATTTCCTTGCCAACTTCTATTTAACTAAAGTATACAAAAGCTTTGCTATTTACTAGCGGAGGTACGCTTACACGTATATGGTTGAATGGTTGGAGGTAAACATTCAAGGCATCAATACCTCAAAGTTGAGAGCAGAGTTTCTTGAGGATGAAGCGGAGGAGCTTGAGCCTCAAACTCCAGCAAAAGGAAGCCAAGTAATTGAACTAGTCGATGATGCAGCTGAAGACGTGGCTCCTTATGCAATCATACGTTTTGTGGCTCCTCAACCCTCACCCCTTTAAGGCTTAGGACTCCATATATTTTTCTTATCTTTTTTGTCCAAGTGTAGTGGCTTCGGCCCGCCTTTTGTAAATACTTCTTCAATGAATGAAGTTCTTCTTT
Source organism: Fraxinus ornus (assembly GCA_903798235.1). NCBI lineage: Eukaryota > Viridiplantae > Streptophyta > Magnoliopsida > Lamiales > Oleaceae > Fraxinus > Fraxinus ornus. The sequence continues at coordinate 31,189 of CAIGRF010274694.1, forward strand.
TCTTTAGTACTTTTTTTCATTAACCTTCTGCATCTTCACTACTTCCGTTCAATTCTGACGTGCTTACCAATATTAATTCGAACCACTAATATTTCAACAATTACATCTAACTTTAAGTTACATCAACTTCAATAACATCAGACATATAAAACTTCCTAAGCTTAACAACATCAAACTAGTAGCAAGGTCAGACTTATACAACAAGGCCTCAACAATAATAAGACTTGTATAAGCATTAATAAGACTTACATAAATTTTTACAAGTGTTAGCAGGCTTTATATCTTAACAAAGTTCAGAACGTTATCACGTTTAACCTCAATAATAAATTTAGCTAAAGTTCTCATAACCACTTCAGAACTTGTTTTAACCAGATAATCAAACATATGAGATCAGATGTATGTAAGATCTAAGTAACATTAGACATATGCACATAGTGCATCGATGATAACTCAAACACTAAAATTTGTCCAAGTGTTAGAAGGTCGTGTACCTTTGTGAATTTCTGAACTTATGTACGTTGATATGTATGAACTGAGGCTCTTTAGTACTTTAATACTTTAGACTTTAGTCTAGCTTTGTAATTCTTGTAATTTATAATATGCATAAGTATAAACAGTTCACTTTGCCTTTCACTTTTCTAGGCATGGGTTGAGTGGTTCGCTCATACTGAGGCTTCCCTAACAACTTTATTGTTAAAGGCATTTGCCACACTTCACGAGTTCATTGTGGTCCTCTTTGGGATTCATCTCCTCATCGAAGTGCCCATGCATCACTTCATAGGGACAAATCATCTATGAAGAGGCTTTCCCATGAGTCTTTCTCACTAGGAAGTACTTTATTTTCTTCATGATCTTACTTGGCCAAAATATTAACTTACAAGTTGTTCACTCATGCTGAGTATCCTTAACAATTTTATGGTTAAAGGCATGTGCCACACTTCGTTGCATATGTGGTCCTCTTTGGGATTCAACTCCTCGTCGAGGTGTTCACGCTTCCCTACATAGGGATGGCTCTTCTATGCAGAGGCATCCCCCAGGGCTTTAGCCCCTTGGTAGGTATTTTTAACTCATGAACAATATAATAAAAGTCATTTTATTGAATTTTAAACTAAATATATAATATGTTTACATCATTGATAATACTTGCGCAGATGTTCTACATTCCATGGATGAGGTTGTGCCTTTCTATCCATATTCTCAATTCTGTAAGTTCCAGTCGAACATCTTCACTGAAGCAATAAGGACCCTCCCAGTTGAGACCAAGGGTCCAAACGATACTTTTTAGAGGGTGAAAATACTCAAAGTATCAATTCATTCAAACGAAATGACTTCTTTTTCACTTTAGAATTGTAGTATCTAGTCATTTTTCTTTGATAAAATTGTGCTTAAGATTCGTCCATCCATTCTTTGAGGAGATCTAGTTCACATCTCCTCATCTCATCATTGATTATTTCATTGAAGTGTATTCGACGAGGAGACAGTAGACCCACTTCAACTGAGCTCATAGCCTCGGCCCTATAGACCAAGAGAACGGGGTCTCTCTTGTAGCAGTTGCTCGTAGTTCTGATAGCTCAGAGTACTTGAGATAGTTCATCGACCCATGCACCTTTAGAGGCATCCAGTTTCCTTTTCAGTATATACTTGATCATTTTGTTAATAGCCTCAACCCATCCATTTTCCTGGGGATGATGTTGGGAGGAGAAATACTTCTTGATGCCCAGCTCCTCACATAAATTTCTAACATTCTTATTGTCAAACTGTGTCTCATTATCTGATGCAATCAAATGGAACATTCTGATTATACCGATGATGTTCTTCCACAAGAACTTGTAAGTTTTGGCCTCAGTTATTTTGGCAAGAGGCTCGTCTTCTACCCATTTGGTGAAGTAATCAATGGCAAGGATAGCATGGTTCGCCCCTCCCCTCCCTTTGGGTAGGGGACCTATAAGGTCAATTCCCCATTTGGTGAAAGGCCACAAATATGCATAAGTATAAACAGTTCGCTTTGCCTTTCACTTTTCTAAGTATGGGTTGAGTGGTTCGCTCATACTGAGGCTTCCCTAACAACTTTATTGTTAAAGGCATTTGCCACACTTCACGAGTTCATTGTGGTCCTCTTTGGGATTTAGCTCCTCATCGAAGTGCCCATGCATCACTTCATAGGGCCAAATCATCTATGAAGAGGCTTTCGCATGAGTCTTTCTCACTAGGAGGTACTTTATTTTCTTCATGATCTTACTTGGCCAAAATATTAACTTACCAGTTGTTCACTCATGCTGAGTATCCTTAACAATTTTATGGTTAAAGGCATGTGCCACACTTCGCTGCATATGTGGTCCTCTTTGGGATTCAACTCCTCATCGAGGTGTTCACGCTTCCCTACATAGGGATGACTCTTCTATGCAGAGGCATCCCCCAGGGCTTTAGCCCCTTGGTAGGTATTTTTAACTCATGAACAATATAATAAAAGTCATTTTATTGAATTTTAAACTAAATATATAAGATGTTTACATCATTGATAATACTTGCGCAGATGTTCTACATTCCATGGATGAGGTTGTGCCTTTCCATCCATATTCTCAATTCTGTAAGTCCCAGCCGAACATCTTCACCGATGCAATAAGGACCCTCCCAGTTGAGACCAAGGGTCCAAATGATGCTCTTTAGAGGGTGAAAATACTTTTCAAAGTATCAATTCATTCAAACGAAATGACTTCTTTTTCACTTTAGAATTGTAGTATCTAGTCATTTTTCTTTGATAAAATTGCGCTTAAGATTTGTCCATCCATTCTTTGAGGAGGTCTAGTTCACATCTCCTCATCTCATCATTGATTATTTCATTGAAGTGTATTCGACGAGGAGACAGTAGACCCACTTCAACTGAGCTCATAGCCTCGGCCCCATAGACCAAGAGAACGGGGTCTCTCTTGTAGCAGTTGCTCGTAGTTCTGATAGCTCAGAGTACTTGAGATAGTTCATCGACCCATGCCCCTTTAGAGGCATCCAGTTTTCTTTTCAGTATATACTTGATTATTTTGTTAATAGCCTCGACCCACCCATTTGCCTGGGGATGATGTTGGGAGGAAAAATACTTCTTAATGCCCAGCTCCTCACATAAATTTCTAACATTCTTATTGTCAAACTGTGTCTCATTATCTGATGCAATCAAATGGAACATTCTGAATCTACCGATGATGTTCTTCCACAAGAACTTGTAAGTTTTGGCCTCAGTAATTTTGGCAAGAGGCTCGTCTTCTACCCATTTGGTGAAGTAATCAATGGCAAGGATAGCATGGTTCGCCCCTCCCCTCCCTTTGGGTAGGGGACCTATAAGGTCAATTCCCCATTTGGTGAAAGGCCACAACAGATGATATTCTTCTATAGGAACTTTGAAGTGTTAGCTTCAGTGATTTTGGCAAGTGGCGCAGCTTCTACCCATTTGGTGAAGTAATCAATGGCGACAATCGCGAAGCTACAGTTTCCTCTCCCTTTGGGAAGAGGTCCTATAAGATCAATTCCTCACTTTACAAATGGCCAAAGGATGGATAAATATTCAGCTCTTGAGAAGGTTGACTCTGAATAGTAGTGAAGCGTCGACACTTATCACATTTTTTGACAAACTGTAGTGAATCCTTTTTCAAGGTAGGCCAGTAGTAGTCTTAGTACTTTCTGTACTAAGGACCATCATCCACTGTGGTTCCCGCATTTTCCTTCATGGATTTCCCAAAGTAAATAATTCACTTGATCTTTTCCAATGAATCTGAGTAGGGATAGTGAGAACCCACGTTTGTATAGTACATTGTTCTGGAAGGCGAAGTGGGCAGCTCTCCTTCTGAGCTTCTGGGCCTCCTCATTTTTACAGGGTAGGGTATGGTCTTTAAGGAATGATATGATTGGCTTTATCCAAGATAGAGTGTCCTCAACCTACATAATAGCCTTGCTAGTGGCGATAGAAGGTCTGAAAAACTATTCTATAGGCACCACTGTAAGTAGTTCAGAATCTTTGTTGCATGCTAATTTAGACAGTATGTCGACATGGACATTCTCAAAGCGTGGGATTTGCACTAGTTCGAATCTTTCAATGGATGGGATGAAGTCCATAACCAATTTCATGTATGTTGCCATAGACTTATCTCTGGCTAAAAAATTATCATGAACTTGACTCACTACTAGTTGGGAGTCGCTGTTGATGATGAGCTTTTTCACTTGCATCTCTTTAGCTAACCTTAGGCCAGCGAGGAGGGCCTCATATTCCACTTTATTGTTGGTAGCTTTGAAACTGAATCTCATAGTACAAGTAAACTTATGTCCCTCTAGACTGTCTATGACAACCCCAGCTCTTGACCCCGTCTCTCCTAATGACCCATCAACTGAAAGGCTCCAAGTTGAAGGTTCGGCGAGTTCCATCTCTTCTTCTATTTATGGGATAGATTGAACTCTACTACAAAATTTGCTAGGGCCTGGCCCTTGATGGCAGCCCTTGGCTTGAAAACAATTTCAAACTCACTAAGTTTCATAACCCACTTCAGTAACCTCGTTAAAACATCAGGCTTCTGCAGCGCTTGCTTGAGAGGGAAGTTTATCAACACGTGTATACTATAAGCTTGGAAATATGGTCTCAACTTTCTTGATGATGTCACCAAAGAAAGAGCTTAGGTAGTGAGTCTCTACTGCCAAAAAATGTTTTATTGATGTAGTAAACAGGCAGTTGGTGAGCATTCTCTTCTTTTATCAAAATCGAACTGATAGCCTCAAAAGTCACTGCTAATTACAATTGTAGTGGCTCGTGATCCTTAGGTTTGGAGAGGAGAAGAGCCTGTCCCAAGTGCTTCTTCAGCCTTTGTAAGGCTACCTTACATTCCTCTATCCATTAAAACTTAATTCCTCATTTGAGGATTGTAAAAAAAAGGTAGTCACTTGTCTGTTGCCTTGGAGACGAAGTGGTTCAAGACTGCTACTCGTCCAGTAAGGCTCTGTACCTCTCTTGGTTTCTGAGATGACCTCATCTCAATCAAAGCTTTGACCTTTTTAGGGTTTGCTTCAATGCCTCTTTGGTTGATGATATAGCCCAATAATTTTCCAGAAGCAACTCCAAAGGCATACTTTAAAGGATTGAGTTTCATCTGGTATCTTCTAAAAATTTGGAATGTTTCACCTAGGTTCTTGACACGATCCCCTATTTTTAAGTTCTTCATCAACATGTTATCCAAGTAAACCTCCATGGTTTTACTAATAAGGTTGGCGAGTATTTTATTGACAAGTTTTTGGTGGGTAGCTCCGGCATTTTTAAACCCGAAGGGCATGACCTTGAAGCAATAAAGACCCTTATCTGTGATGAAGAAGGTGTGCTCTTCATCTACTGGGAACATAGGGACTTGATTGTATCCAGAATATGCGTCCATGAAACTAAGTTCATGTCTGGCAATTGAATCCACAAGCTGGTCTATTCTGGGAAGCGAGAAGCTATCCTTAGGACAAGCTTAGTTTAAATTTGAAAAGTCTACGCAAACTTTCCACTTCCCGTTATACTTTTTGATCAACACTGGGTTTGAAACACACTTTGGATACACTAAATCCCCAATAAATTCGTTGTCGATTAGCTTGTTAACTTCATCCTTTAGAGCTTTATATCTTTCAAGGTTGAGAGCTATTCTTTTTTGCCTATGTGCTGCGACCTTTAGGTTGATGTTCAGGTGGTGGCAACTGATCTTTGGATCAATGCCTACCATGTCACCATGTTTATAGGAAAAGACATCAAGATTTTTCGATAAGAAGCTTTTGAGTTCTTCATTTGCTTCCATTGGCAGATATCTTCCAACCTGTAAGTGTTTGGAGGGATCCTGTAGGTCTACTAGGAAGCTTTCCAATTCATCCATGGTTGCTGTTTGAGGCTCGCAATCAATGATGCAAGGGTCCAACTCTTCCAAGTTAGCTTTTTCTTCAATAGTCCTCCCTTCTTCATGGGTGGTCTGCTCTTCATAGACAACCTCTTCTTCAGAGGTTTTTACTACTCCTCGGATGTTCCCTTCTTCAAGGACATCAGTCATCTCAATGTATTCCCCTTGTTTAGGGATACTCCCTTGTTCAGGGCATCGTTCATGTCAAGAAAATGACGTTGACAGTCCTTGGTTCAGCTTTTCTTATGAAGTTTGAGTAATATTCCCTAGCATTTCGCTAATCATCTCGAATAGTGGCTATGTATTTTTCAGTTGGGAACTTCATACATTAGTGACAAATGGAGGTGACAGTCCATAGTTCCTTCAAAGTTGGCCTCCCAAGTACTCTATGATAAGCAGAGAAATTATCAACCACCAAAAATTCCATGAAGTGGTGAGTAGTCAAGGGTGCAGTCCCCATCTCTATTGCCAGAGTGATTTTATCCCTTGGAACGATGTTATCTCCTGTAAAACCATGCAAGGGGAAACTCATTGGGATCAACTCGTGGTCAACTTTCATCTTGTCAAAAGGGCTTCCAAAGATGATGTTGACCGAACTTCCATTATCTACCAACATTCTTTTCGGGCTGTTTCAGGCTACGAAAGTCCTCACCACTAGGGCGTTACAGTGTGGATATTGCACACCTATTGCGTCTTCTTGAGTAAATGTGATTGGTGAAATTACTCTTCTAGTAGAGGATTAGTTAATTATGAAACTTGTTATAGGAGGGTCATTTGCTTCTCTAGCATAATTTCTGAGTGAGTTTCTAGACTTTCCCTAACATGTAGGCCTCTGATGATTGTTTCAATTTTCCTAATTGGTTCCTGGACATCATTTGTTGGGGGCTTCGTCTTTGCCTTTGACCTTCTCTAAGTCTTTCTACACATTATCTTTTCCCCTTGGGGAGTCATTTTTGTTGGGGCACATCGGCTCAACATTCCTAGACTATTGGGTTTACCTAGGAGGAGCATATCTTCGAAAGTTCCTGCATGTTCATCGATTTGTGTTTTGGGAGTGTCTTACGACGTCCCAACAGTTCTCTGTGTGGTGGCCATGGGATTGATGGGAGGTACAATAACTGGGCGCTTCATTCATATTTCTAGGTTCAATACCTCATCCCCTCTTTCTTTCCCTTTTGTGGGTACCTCTAGTAGTGCTGGTGCTGATGTATTTCAACATCAGAGTGTACCTCCTCATAAGCCAAGATGGGTACTGCATTAAGTGTTGTTGTAGCTAGTGTTTGTCCATGATAAAGAGGTGCATGGTGATCCATCAAATGGGAGGTAAGAACTCTTTCTCTTTACATCTGAAGAGGGAGAAGTCCTGGCTATCCCTATTCCTATGATCTCTTAATTTTTCATTGAGAATTTCTCGCCTAATCATTTCTATTAGGGCATCATAGGTGGTAAGGTCCTTATTTTGTACGTCTCTCCAAAAGAGAGAGTTCATGTCCAAACCTCCTCTTAAGGTATTTAAAGTTTTCCTCACATGAGAGTTCATGTCCAAACCTCCTCTTAAGATATTTAAAGTTTTCCTATTTGTGACTTGCATACAGTAGGTCATTATATCAGTGAACGGGACAATAAACTTTTCAGCATCTCACCCTATTGTTGTCTTATATCTTGCAATCGTTAAATGGGTCTTTCACTCTCTTTGCTAGTGATGAAGCATTTTAGGAACGTCCTTTTTGAAGTCTGGACAACTCCGGAAGCTACCTTCTGGTAGCCTAGTATAGCAGATCTCAGCTCATCCACTTAAGGTCAAGTGGAAGGCTCTGCATATCATAGCTGGATGGCTCCTTTCAAATTCATGTGTCTTGAAGCTGTTGAGGTGCTTCGCGAGGTCACATCTCCCATCATACTTAGGAATTTTAGGGAGCGTGAAGTGGTTCATTATTCAGGTGTTCCTAATGGCTTGTGAGAATGGTGAATGGTCATCGTCTCATCGAGGTCGTAGGGCCTCTATGGTTCATCAGAATCATCATCATCCCCATGTTTAGTTTGGAGAGGTGGTTGGGAGTGTCCTACATCACTCATGGCCCGATCCCTTCTCTCACACCTATTTCTAGTGAGAGGAATCCAAGGCTCTTCATGGTACGCTAGTTTTTGCCTTTCATACCGAGGAGGCTCATATTGCTTATTTCTAGGCATGGTAGGAGGATGAGCGTGCCTATTTCTAGGCACAGGGGGCGAATGACCCTGCCTATTTCTAGGCAACCCCGAGCTTATCATGTCGAAGACATTTGCTGATCTCTGAGGTCGATCTTCTGTCTCATAGTTTAAAGGAAAGTTATATGGAGCCTTATGAGGTCATTCTGAGGCATAATTGGTTGATGTATGAACTTTATCCTCCCTTTCCTGGGAAGCCTCCGTCCTAGTGTGATGGTATCCAACCATTTAGCTTTGGACTTCTTCTTCTTCGCGTTAGTACCCTTGAGGTTCATGAAATGCATTTTTAAGGGCTACATATGGAGAAACTGAGTACCCTCCTCGACCCTGCATGCTCATTTACAATTCATGCATAGCCATGTTCTGCTGGGTTATATTTCTCATGTTAGCAACCATCGTGGCCACTTCTCTAGTAAGTCTAGCTGCGACCCTGCCTCCTCCTCTGGACCCACCTTGCCTATGTTGTGGGGGTCGTGGGCAAGCAGCTGGGGCAGTTCGTGATGGTTCCTCTTCTTCAAGGTGTTCCTCGTCCTTCGAGGTGCACTCTCATCACTTGAGCTCATTTTTCACAAACACTTTTCTCAACCAAATGTTCCTTTCTTCAAGGATCAAATAAGTATTGGATTTTTGGACTTTCCAATGGTTCTTGCTTCAATAACTCCCCTTTTCAAGTTGGAAGCTTCTAACGGTCATTTCTTCAAGGACACTTCTCTTTCAAGGATTAGGACTTTCTTGCCAAAATATTTCTGGCTAGCTTTCTCCCACAAGTGTTTTCGTGGTTAAATGTAAGAGCTTCACACAGATGGCGTCAATCTATTGACCCCAGAAAATGATGCAATAGATGTTGGGCCCACTCACGCCAAGTCAAGCACGATGTAATCACCGTTGGATGTATGATTGTCAAAATTCCATCCCACCATTTTAGTTACAAAGAGAACCTATTTGTACTGCCTTGGCCGATGTAATCACCGTTGGATCAGAACCACATGGCCTCATCTTCCTAATTGATCCTTCACACCACTGTCTATTCATGTAATTAATACATTGATAAGGGGCCAGCCGCTCTATACAATAGGCTAACACACTAACAAACTTTATTACAAGTGTTACATCAATCACTTCTAATAAATCTTTAAATCTATTACAAGAGACAGTGTCGGCTTCATGAGCTTTGGATGGTTCTCTAAGAAAAGAGCTTCAACTCCTTTCTTTGTTTCCTTAGGCAGTATTTCAACCCAGGTTGTAGTGCTTCGTCCTTGAGGTAGTGCCTCAACATGGACTTCGGTCTTGCAGTGTAAGGACCTCGATTTTGTTTGATTTCTTCATATTTTGACCTCATGGGTCTGTATTTGACTTTTTTACTGACTTTCTGCTACGTGGCTTGCTACATGGCACTTTTTTTACTTTGAGCCTCTGAGGCGAGGCGTTACAAAGTGAAACTCTGGAAATCAAGATTAAAAAACTCTATTTTTTATTCAAATAATTAAAATTCTCCTACCAATAGCTATATATCCTTGAAACCTCAAAGATAATACTCAGTTTTATTTATCATTATCATTATTCTAGTAGGATAAGTAAAATTAAGAGTTTAAAAACAATAAATTTTTGTAAAATGGAAACAAACGACTGAGAAAAATATGCCCTCCATTATTGAGTTTTTCTTTTTTATTGCCCTCCCACTGTGCAATACATATTTTATTTTTTTAATCTCTCTCAACTAGATTCCATCAATGGGATTTCAGAAAAAACTTGCAATGAAGAAAAATATAAGTGTACTTAATAGAGAGATAAAGAGAGAGGTGTATCATTTATTTGTGTTCGAGTACGGATGGCAACGGGACACATATGGGGTGAATCGGCCATTTCCATGCTCCATCATGTCTGCTATTTTTGTTATCTTGCCTCACCCCATACCCAGTTAAAGCATGATTGGGTAGGATAAGGTGGGTCCCTGCGCCCGTTTATTTTTTTCTATTTTTATTTTTTAAATATTTTTAGTTAGTGAATATTCTTACTTTTTTCTAATTTGTTAAGAACAACTAAATTTCTCTTTAAAAATGATGATAAATAATTTCTTTTTATTTGATAAAACATAAATTTTAAATGAGGTTGGGACCATGTTTCTCATACCCGCTTTGGGGTGACGACCCCATTCTTTCCCGCTTTGTTTACCTAATTAGGCTGGTAATCATTGTCCCATTTGAGGCGAGACTCGCGGATATCAGGTTAAACGGTTTTTTTTTTTGTCATCCCTAAGAGATGAGTGTGCCATTTATTTATTTTTTTATGAACTAGGCTATACTTGTAACATAATTGTAATATATGTATCTAAATTATTTTTTAATTAGCATGTATTTATTCAAAGTGGTTCGACAAATAAAAATTGTGGTGGTAATAATTTACCCAAACATAAAATGGTTGGTGAAAGCAAAAAAAATAAGCAAGAAAAGTATCAACCATCGTGCTTATTTTTTGTCAGCTTATTTAATGTAGAAGTGTTGGAGCCAAAACAAAGAAATTGGAAAGATTTGCTAGAAATTGGAGCAATTGAAAAGGTGGAGGACTCAATTTTGGAATTCTTGAAAATTCAAGGGCTGAATTGAAACATCTGCGTTAAAAAATCTAGAGGGTGAGGGAGGTTGCTCACCCTTCTCACTTTTAGGAAAGCCTCTCGCCCTAGTCTATGCAGTCCAAATTAAACTACACTTATTCAAAAAAAAATTGAGCTTTGGATAAATTTTGACACATGATTTTTTTGTGGATTGGAATGCTCTAAAAGGTCTTTGTTACACCTTGTCATCGAGGCTCAAATCAAAGTGTCATGTAAAAATCCACGTAGGCAAAAAAATCAACTAAGTCCTAATTGTTCAAATGTAAAGAAATCATATGAATGGCTGAAACTCTTATGCCGATGCACTGCCTAAACGGATGAAGTGCGTGAGTCTGAAGCACTACATAAAGAAACGGAAGAAGCTAAAAATCTTAACATGGAGGATCAATACAAAGCCTCCTCCAACAAAGGTCCTCAGTTCACCCGAAGCTCATGAAGGTGAAACTGACTCTTACAAGATCTGTAAACAATTTTTAGGAATTATTGATGTAACATTTGTAATAAAGATGTCAGGTGTGTCTGCCTACTGTATAAAGTGGTTGACCCATTGTCAATGTATTTATTGTATGATAGACAATGATGTGAAGTCTTGGTCAAGGAGATGATTCCACGTGGTTCTGATCCAACGAACATCACGTCAATCTAAGCACTACAAATAGACCCTCTTTGTAACTAGAAAAAGGATTCTTGGACTTTTGACTCTTGAGCTCTTGATCCTTGATAATACAAATGGTCTTGAAAACTCTATACATATCATCTTTCTTTTTTCCATATACATTAGTTTAATCTTTAATTGGTTTGCTTTGGTATTTGATTGGTGATTGTTGTTAGCGCAATCATCTTTGTTCCACCCTCTGGTGTTTGAATCCTTTTACCTCGCGCCATGAAGAATTTCCTGCGTCCATGTTCTTCCCAATTCTTACCAGTGTTCTGGTCAAACGCGCCGAAATTTGCTTGAGTTGGTGTGAGTGGGCCTAATATCTGCACGTAAGTATCACATTTTTCAAGGTCAAAATATTTTACATTCATATTAATGTTGGAAATTTAGGAATTCTTAGAGTTTAAAATAGGGAGAAAAATACAAGTTAATGAACTAAGTTTTCCAAATCCATTGAAGAAGATGAATCATGCTTGGTGCACTTCTCAATTTCTTCTATTTTTCTTCATAAACCATGTGATACATTTTAATTTTCATTTTTTGTGGTATGATGATTTGTGGTTAGATTTATGACTAAATTTATCAGCAATGACGAATGATATAGCTTTAATTTTATCCCTTGATTTTTTATTATTAAAGACTTAATTTTTATTGATATTGTATATTGTTTTAGTTATTATGAACATTGCAATAAAGTACATGATTATTAATTAAATGATTTGTGAATAGTAATGAGTAGAGGAGTTATTTGTTTGTACCAAATATTAAAAATCGATAATTTATTTAGAGGATAAAGATTTACTTCTATAACTATTGCAATCACTGTATTTTAACTTTTTTAATATAATACCCCAATAATTAAAAACACGACATTTAATAAAATTCATTAAACAGACAGAATTTTATGTGCATAATTTAGGGCAATCAGTACATACCCTTTTACTTTTATTGTGCAAAATATCTATATTACGCCTCGGCTGACGAGGCCCAAAAACACCTATGTGGCATCCAGACTTGGGCATGCACTCCACGTCATTCTACAGGAGACAGTTTGCCAAACCCCATGAAGAAGTCAAACCCATTTAGTTTAATCTGAACACATTTGGCTAGAGTCAACCCCAAGCATATAACAGAACCCTCATAGTAGGAGAGGCTGTAAAGGGGGTCGGCATGAGATCTTTTATGTAATATATAATAAATTATTGATGTGACAATTCACTGCGTAGCCACCCTATCCAACCATTATATCAAGCCTAAGCCTTTTGTCAAAATTTTATGCAACAAATGGTATTAGCATTAAATGCTTGTGATTAATTGATGTCATTAACAGAGGTTGGCCACATATATCTTCGTTTGTCATGTTAGAGGTACAAATTCGAGGTCAACAGATTGGTGCCATTTGTAGAAAACAACATTATAACCACAAACATCTTAATGATAGAAGCCAATGGTGAACAAAGCATCTCAAACTCCACCCTTGAAGAAAGGTTCTTGTTCTTGAAGAAAGAACAAGTGAACATGCTGAAGAAATACACTTTGGAGTGTTGCTCAATGGAGAAGTTGTTTATATTCCATGAGTTCCAGCCATTTTGGGTCTCATGCAAGGGGCTGACATGAGGTTTTGAAGAAGAAAAAGTCCAAACTAATGTCAATGTTTGTAGACCCAATCATCAGCACCGTCGAGGCGATGGCACTACTGCACACCTTGCAAAAGAGGTTGAAGAAATGGATATCAACATGAGGAGTATTGCCCAACAGAATACTGCCATGCAATAGTCAATTATGTAAATGAAAGGACAGGTTGAGGATCAAATGCCTCAACAAAATACTTTCCAACAAGATGGGAAAGAACATAGCCAAAGGGCTTACTCTTAACGGTAAATGAGAGAGGCTAGCCCAATGGAAAGGAACGTTGAGGTCGATACGTCAACCAATTATGTGTCCAGACGACATGTTGTCGACCTATCCCAAGAAGGAGATGACTTCCTTTCAGAGTTTGCACAATTCTGTGGCCCCCAAAGGTCATCTAGTGTGTTAGGCATAATCGACCCATCAACGCCTAGAAATAGGCCCCAACAACCACCTACTACGCAAAGGCCTCAGGGGTATAGGCAAAGTCATGAGGCCCACGAAGTCCCTACACCTAGAAATTGGTGAGAAGAAGGGATACTACAAATTTGAGAAACCAATCTAGCATATCACAGTCGCCTCAATACCAGGCTGAGGCGAAAGATTCAAATGGCCCATACAGATCTTTTGAACTGGCTGGTAATGATGAGAGTATCCCATTTTCACAAGAGTTGAGGAACACCCATGTTCACAACCACTTTGTACCACCAAAAGTCCCTAAGTATGTAGGAAAGGGCGATCCAGTAAAATATCTTAACAACTACAAGACCCACATGAGCTTGAGAGAAGCCTCGCCTGCATTAAAATATAGAGCCTTCCACCTTACACTTATAGGGGCTACAAAAATATGGTATAGTTGTATATCAACTAGAAGTATCAAGAGTTGGTCGGATCTCAAAAAGGTCTTCTTAAACCAATATCTATCAAGTAAGGAATGAGAGGCCTCCATTAAACGTTTGGTAGATATGAGGTAATAGGTAGGCGAAGCCTTAAAAAGCTACTTAGTCAGTTTCACAGAAGAAAATAACTTATTGTGAATAAATCACTAATAGAGAGGCTCTAAGAAGAGGCCTCAATATGAACACTCTTCTGGATAGACATGCAAAACAAGAACCCCGCCACCTATAATGCTTTGGTGAAATTAATGAGAAGTAAGATTGTTAATGAAGAATTGATAAACCATTGCAGCTGAACCTCTATAAAATTTTGCCCCCTCAAAGGTAAAGGCAATGCCATATCTCACATCAGTGAATCAACAATAGACCCCACCGAGCATACCATCACCCCTGCTTCAGGCCAAGCATTAGCTACTACCACTTTAAATGAGGCTTCTTCTTTAGCATATGAAGAGGTTGGGCATGATGTTTAGGGGACAACCAAATTGCTCAAGAGGCAGGGGCAGATGCAATGAGCCTAGGAATAGGCCATTTTATACTTACCACCAAACATACAGCCATGGCACGAATGACTGTATGTCCATGCCCAAACATATGGAACAGAATAATGTACATTCAGGCAAGAGAAGATACCCACCACGTGCAATGGAATGCATTCCCATCTAGCACAACCAATAGCCTCGGCAATATGAGGTGAAGCGGTATCCCAAGAAGAATCCCCCATGCATAAAATGGAATGTAAAATGCATATATTTTCCTCCTCATTTTATGTGCCAAAATGTACTTATTAATCTAATATTTTGATTTAGGTAGCAATTTAATGGAGATAGCGTAATTTGGAAGAAATATGTGAAAATGGACCAAAGTGAAAGGAAAAGAAGTTCTAGGACTAGCGTGCAAATACACAAAAGTTGTGTCAAACCAAANACAGTCGCCTCAATACCAGGCTGAGGCGAAAGATTCAAATGGCCCATACAGATCTTTTGAACTGGCTGGTAATGATGAGAGTATCCCATTTTCACAAGAGTTGAGGAACACCCATGTTCACAACCACTTTGTACCACCAAAAGTCCCTAAGTATGTAGGAAAGGGCGATCCAGTAAAATATCTTAACAACTACAAGACCCACATGAGCTTGAGAGAAGCCTCGCCTGCATTAAAATATAGAGCCTTCCACCTTACACTTATAGGGGCTACAAAAATATGGTATAGTTGTATATCAACTAGAAGTATCAAGAGCTGGTCGGATCTCAAAAAGGTCTTCTTAAACCAATATCTATCAAGTAAGGAATGAGAGGCCTCCATTAAACGTTTGGTAGATATGAGGTAATAGGCAGGCGAAGCCTTAAAAAGCTACTTAGCCAGTTTCACAGAAGAAAATAACTTATTGTGAATAAATCACTAATAGAGAGGCTCTAAGAAGAGGCCTCAATATGAACACTCTTCTGGATAGACATGTAAAACAAGAACCCCGCCACCTATAATGCTTTGGTGAAATTAACGAGAAGTAAGATTGTTAATGAAGAATTGATAAACCATTGCAGCTGAACCTCTATGAGATTTTGCCCCCTCAAAGGTAAAGGTAATGCCATATCTCACATCAGTGAATTAACAATGGACCCCACCGAGCATACCATCACCCCTGCTTCAGGCTAAGCATTAGCTACTACCACTTTAAATGAGGCTCCTTCTTTAGCATATGAAGAGGTTGGGCATGATGTTTAGGGACAACCAAATTGCTCAAGAGGCAGGGGCAGATACAATGAGCCTAGGAATAGGCCATTTTATACTTACCACCAAACATACAGCCATGGCACGAATGATTGTATGTCCATGCCCAAACATATGGAACAGAATAACGTACATTCAGGCAAGAGGAGATACCCACCACGTGCAATGGAATGCATTCCCATCTAGCACAACCAACAGCCTCGGCAAGATGAGGTGAAGCGGTATCCCAAGAAGAATCCCCCATGCATAAAATGGAATGTAAAATGCATATATTTTCCTCCTTATTTTATGTGCCAAAATGTACTTATTAATCTCATATTTTGATTTAGGTGGCAATTTAATGGAGATGGCGTAATTTGGAAGAAATAGGTGAAAATGGACCAAAGTGAAAAGAAATGAAAGTTAAAGGACTAATGTGCAAATATATAAAAGTTAT
>CAIGRF010274781.1:4336-14515 GCA_903798235.1 Fraxinus ornus
GGGACCCATGAAATGGTTAGAGACGTATTTTGTTCTATTTAATCAAAGCGAGATTCAATTATATTATGAAATGCGTGTTTGGTAGTGATGATTATGGTTGTGCAAAAAGTCTGAACCGAACCGAACTGAATTGAATCCGAACCAAACCAAATCGAGTGGTTCTTCTTAAATTAAATACCCGAATGAGTATCTGAATCGAGAACCGACGGATTCGATTCGTTTCTCGATTCTAGAGCAAGAACCGAATCTCTCTAAATTTTTTAATTTTTTTATATTGGATAAATCAAATTATTTTATTTTTTCTAAACAAATTAACTAATTAGGTGATTAATGACCCAACTCCCAAATTTTTGTTTAGAAAAAATTAAAAAATTTAGAGAGATTCGGTTCTTCAATTTTTGGTCTAGATTCGAGAATCGAACCGAACCCGTCGAATTTGAATCTCGCTTTTGGTCTAGAATCGAGAACAGAACCGAACTGAACCCAACACGCCTTTCATAATATAATTGAATCTCTCTTTGATTAAATAGAACAAAATGCATCTCTAACCATTTCATGGGTCCCGCAACTTTTTAACCACATATTTAAAAAATTTCTATCACAATCTATCAAAAAATTCAATTTTAATCCCCACCAAACACCATCTTAATTTAGGTGAGTGATGGAGTTGAACATAGTGAAGTTCGGTGAGTAAATCGTGACATAAAACAAAGTTCGGTGAGTAATTCGTGACATGGATCAAAGTTCGATGAGTAACCCGTGGCATGGAGCAAAGTTCGGTGAGTAACTCATCTGCACACATGGCGTTGACGTGGCATCCAATTAACAATTTAACGTACCACGTCGTCATTCTGTCAGCCACGTGGACAACGTTATTAACGGTTTTGATCCAGTGGCCAACGGAGTGGGACGGTTTAAAGTTGAGTGCCCAGTGGCATAAGTTTAAAAGGTGAGTGAGTAAATCGTGACATGTATGAAAGTTCAGTGGCTAATGAAACATTTAACTCTAAATTCCATTCACATTTATTATATTTTTATTTTATTCAATTGGATAATAACACTTTAACCATTTTGTTATCTTGAGAATTGTTTGGTGAGATGATGTTGGAAAGAAAAATAAGATTTTTTTTTTCTAAAACTTATTTGAAGAAATCTGTTTTTCTCTCTTTTGGGTGATCAAATTCTTGCTATTCCTTTGTTTTTTCCCAACCCAACCATTGTTATTGAATATTGTTGACCTTCGAATATGATAGGATCAAATGTCAACATATTTCAACTCATATCTAGTTCATCTGTAAGTTACATGCACAATTAGAATGCTTACGTTAGAGGCGCAAACTATGGCTTCAAAATGAAGGTACAACGAACGTATGCAATCGACATTCAAGGAAAAATACATAATTTTTAGATGTAGCAGAAACGATGATCAAGTACCAATAATATTGGCGGTTGAGGACCTACAATATGTTGGTCACATTCGACTAATGTAGTCATGAGGGCCTAGCCCATAGTGTAGATGCATATTGTAACCGTTTCCTAAGTTCGCTTCATATATCTAGGAATGGATAAAGATGTACATCACCATAAATTTATCAATCTCAAATAAGGACATATAGATGAACCACTCCGATGATCCCATTTTTCATAGGTCACATCACATACTATGCAACCCAAGCAAAAACCAAAAGAGAATAACGCTACAATCCCTTAAATTGAAAATTGCTAGTAAATCAATTAAAATTTTAACATTAGTATTTCTAACCCCAATTCTAAAATTTCAATTTTATATTAGGAATGGGATTGGGTCGAAAATGATAGTTCAACAACACAATTAAGAGTGGGTTCAGAGAATAGTAAAAGGGATTTAAGTATTTCAAAATTGCCAATTGGTTCAAGGAAAGAAATACTTAGAATTTAGAAAGGAATTGGATTCATGAACAAGAAGGAAAAATAAAGAGAAAATTTCGAATGATTAAAATCCATGTGAATATTGGGTAAGCTTTAACTTCTACATTTAGTTTGGACCTCAAGGAGTAATAAATGTACAAGTGCACCCACTATCAATCGGGTTAGGCTTAAACTCTAGGCATGCGTGTCATTCGATTGACTCCTTTCATGATAATTGTTTGTGAAAAGACATGTCCTTCACACATTTATATCGGGTAAATTCTATCTATTATCATTGAACTTTTAACTGAAGCCTTTAATCTCTCATTTGTCTCAATTTGAATAGATGAACTTTGATTTAATTTTAATTGAGCCATTAAATTTTACCACTTATATATTTGTTGCATCTTGAATTTATAGAAATTAATTAATTGATAAACATACCATGACAAATCTTCTAGTTAATACGTACGTACTAATCTACAGTATATAAAAAAGAGGGATTGAGGAAAAATTTTTGATTACCCATTTTTCCCTTACATATTTAGCTATAGGCCCCATATACCCATATAAAAAGGGGAAGGCGGGGTGGGGAGAACGAGCTGAGAACTCGGGTTGAATCTAAGTTTTTTGGTAGAGCAAAAGCTCGATTCGATTCGACTCGTTAACATCCATATAATAAGGGTCCTACCAAATTACTTTGCCAAAGTTGAGACACAAAATAATAGCATCCACAATTTTTTTTTTAAAATTTTTTAATTACACATTCTCCTGAAAAAAAAAAAGCACTTGAAAAAAATTTGTGTCAAACAAACTTTAAGTAAAACTTATCCTTCAAATATTCAAATTATGAAGTGTTGAAATAGCCGTTGTACATTTCATTAATATGGTAACGAATTTTAAGAGTATTTAACCTCGTTATGGTGCTCTCTATGTTGACGTATCATTTTCCATCGAACAAAATACTTTATGCTCTTTTAGTATTGTCACTTAGTATGTATTTTATCGGTACTCGAGGATTAGGATGAGGTAATTTTGGTGATGTTCTTCTTGTCTTTGCCTATGGATGTGTACCAAGTGCTGGACCGTAAGAATTTTATTTATTGTATAGCTCTTTTATACTTCGTGTAAAAATTGAATCTAAGCTTTTTCATTGAAAAAAAAAAGTGGTATTAATGTAAGTTGAAGTTTTTGAAAGCAAAATGCAAAAATGAAAATAGGATGAAAAGTTTGGTAAGAGACATTGTAAGATCTAGTATGAAGAAGATGTTTGAAGACTTTGTAAGATATGGTAAGTGTTATAAAGTTCAAAAAGTTTTTGAAATCAACTTGAACTTCGGTGGGTTATACTCTTGCATTGTATCAAATCTCAGCAAATACGGTAATTTTGACATTAAATGGTACTTGAACTTGTTCGAATCGAAATTTGGAAACCTCAAACTAGCATATAAGGATCTATTGGTGAACGTCAACTTTTCAATTTTATATCGATTTAAACACACTGTCCAATATTGTCAATTGAATTAAGGAAAATGCTGACATATGTAATGAAAAATACGTGACATTTAAAATATGTTAAAGCATTATTTCTATTGTTGAGCTAGACAAAAAACATGTTTTGTTGGATTAATTGTGGTTTTCTAGAATAACAATTTCAAGATCGAAATTCGATATTTACCTAAAATGTAATAAGTAATGACAATTTTATACAACACCAATTGAATGAAAAAGAATTCCAACTATTTCCCACTTGCAGTTGTAGAGGCAAAGCATGACATTCTGTCTATCAATTTGCACGCTTAACACAACCAACTGTGCATAAATAACTTGACAAGATCCCACTTTCTTTATCTTTTTGGCAATGTTTTTTTTTTTTTCTTCATTTTGAAAGTTTTGCACGTCTGTGTTTGTACTAGCTAGGAGCCATGGAAAAAAAATCATACCTAGATTATATGTGTTTGAACTACATTATCTTGGAAAAATGTATTCTGAAATAGTAAATTGATGGAGAATGTGTCATGTGTGGTTGAAAAAGAAGGAAAAATTATTGATGTGATAGAAAATATTATTTTATTGAAAAATGTGTTGTTGAAAATGAGTAGAAGAATGATAATGAAAATTTTAATGTGTACCAAACAAGGGCTAAATATCACATTAAAAAAGAATAATTTTTTTGGACGATTTTAACACAATAGTCGTTAATAAGACTCCAATGATAATCTCGTAAAAGAATCGACTCGGCCCGATTCAACCCTTTGACACCTAAGTGAGGTAGATATTGGGAATATCCAGTTATCAGCCTGGTTCAATCCTTTGACACCACTGCAATGTTTTATTATTATTTTTACCACTATTTAATGCACTAAAGTCTTAAACCTGTGCTTATTATCCTAGTTATGTTCTCGCATCTCTTATTATCGTATTCTACAATCAATCTTCTATTAATTTGAACATTTAGCCTTGTTTGATTTGGTTTAAATTCAACTAAAATTTCAAGTGAAAGTTAACAATTAATATTAACTAAATATTTTATAGGCTTCACAACTTTTCAATAACATATTTTATTATCTTTCATTAAAATTTACTAAAAAATATGATTTTAATCTACTCCAAACAGCGGCCTAGTTCTAAAATTAGTAGCAAATAGTTTATCGCATTTTCGTATAAGTTATGTGTTTTTTTTTTCCTTATTCTAGAATATGAGGGGTAAACAAGCTTTTTTACATCTTCTTAAATGATTTTTTGGGCGAAAATAGTTATCGCTAATAAATTGTGTGAATTAATGATATCTTGTTAAAAATGCAACACAAAAAAAAAATAAAAATAAAAATAAAAATAAAAATAAAAATAAAAATTGGGACATAAGTGCGAAAACAATCAGCTATTTAAGGCTTTTAATGCAATAAAATTACGATGACATTATAACCACCATTTATATAAAATACCATAGATCCCGGAGTCCTACAATATTTTGATTACCAATAATTCAATCTAATATAGTAAAGTATATATTTTTTTATGTCAAAACACTTGCCTTCCAAACCCCAGTTGAGTCGGCCTAATATACGACTCCACCTAAATCTTACTAATATTAATATCATAAAATTGTAACTTTTTTATATCATTCTTGACCGGGGCAGCTTGCGTACGTTGCCAAAAGTATCACTTTATTAACATTTTATTGTGGAAAATGCTAAATGTACATTATGGTTGACAATCCCTATGTGTGACACAATTTGAACAGTGATGTGAAAAAGTGTTGAAAAATCAAAGGAGATGATGATGTCCATGTGGAAGATTGTAAATAATGACGTAAACTTTAATGTACACATAACATGATTGTTTTATTTTATACGCTGTAGTATTCCCTGTCGATTCAGTTTTCTGGGATTTTGTCCTGTAGTTTACCAAAAGTTTACTAATTTTGTTACATGTACATCAAAATTTATATAATAGATTACATAATGTCACATGACATGTTACGATTTGTTAGTTTAAAACACAATTAAGTTTTCCATTCAATATTTTTCCTCACTTCATATTATGTAATCCATTATTTACATTTTTTATGCATAAGTAACAAAATCAAAAGTCCCCATTGGATATTCATAAATGATTTTTGGTGTCCCACCAAAAAATTATTAAATGACTATGGTACCTTTTTATTAAAATGTTCTCCAAACAATCTCGACAAAATTGTCAAGAAAAAATAAAGTGTTTAAATAGACAAATTTTAATAAATTTGACAAAATTGTCTAGATGCTTTGAAATTCGGAAAAAAATAGAGAAAATGTTTAAATAGAGTAAAAACTTTCATCAAGTTTAACTAGATTGACAAGAATGCCTAAATATTTTGAAGTTTGTGCATAAAGGAAGGGAGTTGTCATTTGACAATTATGTCAAAAGTTATGTGTACTTATATATACACAGCATAATTCTTATTACTAGTGGCTATCCGATCTCATCACATCGCATCTCTTGATTCATTGTCTAATATAGCTGTTATACATTTGACAATAAATTTTCAGGGATTTACGATTGCCTAGACAAATGATGATCACCAATAATGATAAATAATATTATTCTAGTAAAAAAATTCGAAAATGAATATTATTAAAGAAACTCAAAAGTAATGGACAGTGGACACAGTTGAAAGGAAAAATTTCCTCTCAATTTATTTTAATCTTCACAGCATCTCTCCTATACATACAAGATTCATTGCTGGGGAGTTTACATAAAAAGCCAAAAATTACTGGTGAATTTGAAATATGTCCAATTTAAAAACTTTTGCAAGAATGTTCATTTTTAATACAAAAAAAGTTTCAATTTTCCACCCATTTTTCAAGGTTAAATTGCACCAGGGGTAGGAAACTTTTCAAAAAAGTGCCATGGGATCCCCCAAGCTTTCAATGTTGCGACCAAGTCACATCACTAAGCAAAAAGACAAAATAGATAATTAGCATTATACATGCATATGGCTCAGCAAGTTGATTGCGTCGTACGTTTATAAAAAAATGAATTTCGAAATTCCTTTTTCTTCCTGACGCTCACATCAAGCTTAAGATAAATTTAAGCCATTTTCAAAGAGAGAGAATGTTATTTTAAGATCTGCACTACAGTACATGCGACAAAAGTCCAATGAGAAACTGCTTAAAATTTTTTTTTTTATGGCATAAACAAATGCATCTAGCTACACCCAGATTTGGTGTAGATTTACATGCTTGAATTCATTATATAATTACGTGGGAATATGACTAAAGCTGCAGGCTGTATGGCCTCCAAATGGCAGCAGTTTAAGATTTCAAACTTCACTATCCTAACAGCCAATATTAGGAAACAGTACAAACAGAAACAGTCAAGAGTTTATCACATTTCTTTAACATTGATGAAAAACTGAATGAAAACCTGTTCATTAATGAAGTGGAAAGGCATGGATGGAGTTTTACCTTCTCTAATGGCCTCCTCGGGACTTCTCCCTGCCGGCACGTTGCTCGAATCTTTGATCCACCTGACTAATGAAGTTACAACGGGGGAAAGGATTCCTTTTGTACAAACGAAAAACATTGCAACAATTATGAGAAGGATCAAATTACTATTTGCGTTGTTTGAAGAGGTACAAGAGACGGATAAACCTCTTCCACCGTCTTCAATCTTGTGTCTCACAGAGCTTTTCTCGGTTATTCGCAGAGTTAAGATCTTGATTGAGAGTTGCAGAGAAGGTAGCCAGTTATGGAATCTTGTTCAGACGGAATTTATCTCAAATCAATTTTACACGGTAGTGAAAGAAATAGGAGGAGCTCTTGATATTTTACCTCTGAGCTTGTTGAACTTGACTGCAGATACCAGGGAGCAAGTCGAACTTCTTCACAAGCAAGCAAAAAGAGTTCAGCTGTTCGTCCACCCCTGTGAGATTCAACGAAGGGACGCGCTTCTTCTTTTGATGGCTGCCAACAGTGAGAAGAATAGAAAAAGCAAAGGCTTCATTGATTTCAGAAGAATAAAAGACATTCTGAGCAGCATTGGTCTGAAAAGCCCACTAGATTATGAAGAAGAGATTTCAAAACTGGAGGCAGAAGCTGAGAAGCAAGCTGGCACAGGTGGACTAATTGTGCTTTCCAATATTCATAATCTCATATCCTTAATTTCACTATCAAAAACTACAATTTTCATTGAGGATGAACATTTAAAAACTCAAGAGGACCTGAAGAAGCGCAAAATGCCAATGAACAACATTCATCAGGATCAATCATTTTCACAGTCCATGGTGTTCAACGTACCTGATGAATTCCGATGCCCAATTTCACTCGACTTGATGAAAGACCCTGTCATTGTAGCATCAGGGCATAGTTACGATCGGAATTCCATAGCCCAGTGGATCAATTCAGGACATCATACCTGTCCCAAAAGTGGGCAAAGGCTAATTCATATGGCTCTCATTCCAAACTATGCCTTGAAAAGCTTGATTCATCAATGGTGCCAGGAGAACAACATCCCAATGGTGGAATCTACCTCTGCCTCAGAGATGGAAGGAAGCACCAGTAAGAGAAGATCGTGTGAAAATGCCATCGACCATATTTCTGCTACTAAAGCTGCTGTAGATGCTGTCAAAATGACAGCAGAATTTTTAGTCGGCAAACTAGCTACCGGAGCACCAGATATCCAAAGGCAGGCAGCTTATGAGCTCCGATTACTAGCAAAAACTGGTATGGATAATCGCAGGATCATTGCCGAAGCAGGAGCAATTCCATTTCTTGTGACGTTGCTCGATGCTACTGACCCCAGAATCCAGGAAAATGCAGTCACTGCCTTGCTCAACCTTTCCATACATGAGAACAATAAGATCTTAATTATGGCAGCTGGTGCAATTGAGAACATAATAAATGTCTTACAATCAGGAAAGACGATGGAGGCAAAAGAAAATGCTGCAGCAGCAATTTATAGCCTGTCTATAATAGATGACTACAAGATAGTTATTGGTGCCCATCCTAGAGCTATTCCAGCTTTGGTTGGGCTTCTAGGAGAAGGTGCAACATCTGGTAAAAGGGATGCTGCAACGGCACTTCTTAACCTTGCGGTTTATAATGTTAATAAGACAGTGGCTGTTCATTCAGGAGCAGTTCCCTTGCTTATTAACCTATTGACAGATGATAGGGCTGGTATCACTGACGATGCCCTAGCTGTGCTTGCCCTTCTCTTAGGTTGCACTCATGGACTAGAAGAAATAAGGAAGAGCCGAGTCCTGGTGCCCCTTCTTATAGACCTTCTGAGATTTGGATCTCCTAAAGGAAAG
The DNA here is from genome assembly GCA_903798235.1 of Fraxinus ornus. Classification (NCBI taxonomy): domain Eukaryota; kingdom Viridiplantae; phylum Streptophyta; class Magnoliopsida; order Lamiales; family Oleaceae; genus Fraxinus; species Fraxinus ornus. The sequence goes on from CAIGRF010274781.1 coordinate 13,014, forward strand.
GAGAACTCAATAACCTTACTCCTGGGGCTTTGCAAGGATGGTGGAGAAGAGGTTGCACGAAGACTGTTAATGAATCCACGCAGCATTCCTTCTCTCCAAAGCTTGGCTGCTGATGGCTCATTAAAAGCTCGACGAAAGGCTGATGCTCTTCTTAGGTTACTCAACAGATTCTGCTCTCAATCTCAAAACCCTGTTGGATGACACCGAGTTAAGTTCGTTCTCAATAGAAAATGTAAATAGTTGCAAATGTTGTTCATTTTGATACTGCGATACAATTCTCTCATCTTCATCTAATTAAATATAGATCATGCTATAATCTAATAACATGCCATCCAATTGTCTGATAAGACCAATGGCTGTGAAGATATTCAATTAAATGTAATTGTATTCTGAGCTTTGCATCCTTATATTTGAGCAGTGGAAACTGTTAAATACCAAGAAAAACAAAGTACCTTTTCCTGATTTTCAGACACTGAAGAAAAAATCCACAAACTGCATAATCGTTACAAATAAAATTAATCAAAGCGTGATATGATTTATTATTCTCATAGTTCCCTGCATAAATGAGAATGTTAAAGCTCAGACGGAGTTAATTTTACCTCCAAGGCTGTGGTTGCTGAAAAAGGACTCAGAGAGGTGATGCACAGATTCAGTATGTCAAGATGAAGGATACAAGAAATCCCATATTTATGAGAACATAAATCAGCATGAGAAAAACACGAACACTTTCTTTTCCACTTTCTTTCTTGTATTTCTTTATGTAGAAGCTGTGAAGTTGACAGGGTTATTGATATCAATCAAAAAACAGTGATTTTCTTCTCTTTATCCCCATAACAAAACGTTGCTACACAATAGATGCAGACTGAGAAAGAAAGAAAAAGTTCAACTGCATGAATATGACAGATAGATTGCAGCTTTTCTGCAAACAAGAATCAAATTTACTTGAAAGATCAAGATGTTGATGTAAACGCCGGATTGAGTCGAAGACCGTTGGAAGTAGCTTAAGAAATTAATGCTACTCAAGACCTTTATATATTTACCTATTGGATGACTTTGAATATTAGCTCATTTAATCCTTTTATTGGTCCAATTAAAGCCTAACATATCCTATATATGTGTTGTCTTTGCTCTAGCCGTTTTGTGTGTGATTTGTACATGAAAAGAGAGGAAAAATGTATGTAGGGATGACAAAAAAATCCGATAAACTCGATACCCTCGGGCCCAGCCTTGAATGGGGCGGGGAATACCCACTTAATCGGGTATTTGGGACAGGGACGGGGACGGGGAGGGGAATTTTACCCTGAGGCGGGTTCGGGGAGGGGACGGGCAACGGGGGCAATGGCCCGTTTAATTTTTAATTTTTTTTTTTTAGAATTCAATACTTAAAATGAAAATTTTTATTAGTTTTAATTGAAAATTGAATAAAATTATTTGTCTCAATCTAAAGAATGGGGAAAATAAATTTTTTTTTTTAAAACAAAAAAGAAAAAAAAAAAGAAAAA
>CAIGRF010274856.1:34228-45790 GCA_903798235.1 Fraxinus ornus
TTTTGGGGAGATTTTTGGTGGTAATTGAAGAGGACATCGTGGGCTTTCCAACGGTATCCGAAATCGACGGTTTTGGTGGTCGGAAGTTGCCGAAAAATTGCCTCAAACTTGCCCAAAAAATCTGAAAATTCAATGACCGTTTGTGAAAGAAACTTCAAATTTCAGTGACCGTTTCTGAAACTTTGAAACTTCAGTGACCGTTTTGAAATTTTCAGGTAACTTCAATGACCATTTGTGAAATTAACCCAAATTTTATTGTATACCAAACATGAGCTAAATTTAGAAATCGAACAACACTCGTTTTTGTTTATACGTTGCCAGTCCCTTATACGTAAAATATTAGTTATCAAAATATAATGTATGCATTAATTTACCAACAACCCTACAACGTTTAAAAAATTTAAGACAAATTAGAATATTTTTATGCTACTCATTTTCACTAATAATTTAGTGAAGCACCAGATTTTAGGACATATTTGCGACCTTTTCTTGGCTTCAGTTGTCATCTTTGACTAATGCTGGAAGCCTGGAACTCTAGAACCAGTTGCGCTGATTGTGTTGTCAATTTGAATTTTTATTGTTCTGCTGTATTTTTGGGTCTTACTTGACGTCTGACCACTTCTTGTTTCCTGCCTGTTTCTGGTAATTGAATCAATTTATGAAATATGTGAGCGTAAAATGATAGATCCAATAAAATATGAGTAATGCTATTTGAAGTCGTTTACTATCGTAATTGCTCTACGCTGTAACATTCACGTGACGATTAGTGATTTGATACATTAATGTGGTAGTTTTTTATTGCTTAATGCATTATATCATTGACTGTCTTATGTATCAAGTCACTAACTGTCACATATATATCACATAAGGTGATTACAATATTGAGCAGCTACAAATAACATTATTCGTAAAATATATAATTAAAATTAATTGTTATGTTAGACTTAAAGTTTAGTATTCATTTTTAATTGAAATTGTGAGCTTGCCAAGTCAAACTGTGATGTCTTGAGTCTTTCTAGAACTGAGGAAAAATAATATACCAAAAAATTCAGCGCGTGGGTGTTTGCCAATATATATTAATTCATTCGTCTCTGCCGTTATTAAATCCACCATTAATCCCTACAATCTCTGTCAAAGTGTTCCACTTTTCTCAATTTTCCATAAGCATTCTAAACCAAGATTTGGTCTCTGTTTTAATTCTCTCAACTGAACTGAGATATCTTTTGATTTATTTTTGTCAAAAATATGGAAAACTCGTTGGGTTTGCTAAGAATCCACGTCATCAGAGGCATAAACCTTGCCAAAAGAGATGCCAGAGGCAGCGATCCTTACGTCGTTGTTAAGATGGCCAATCAGGTAAACAGACGATTGCTTCTCTTTTTTCATACGACAACCTTTTCAATTCCTTAATTCATCAGTTTCAATTTCAACCCCCTTCGTATTGTGAATCATTTTCAAGAAATGAAAAGTGAGTCACAGTAATATTCAGACTCTTTTTCAAGTATTTAAGAAACAATTTGTAACTTTTTTTGAGTAATTTCCTGTAAAATAGTAAATGAAATTTGAGTTTTATGCAATAATTTGTAACTGGTCTAACTTTTAAACTGGAAACTTTCTTGTCTATGTGGAATTCAGCTTTCTGTTTTTCTAACCATTTCTGCTAATGTTATGTGAACATAATTATTGAGCCAAAAATGCTAACTTTATGTATAATTGTAACAGAAATTGAAGACTCGTGTTGTGAAAAAGAATGTCAATCCTGAGTGGAATGATGAACTCACTTTATCTATTGCTGATCCAAACCTTCCAATCAAGCTGGTAACTTCTTCTTCTTCTTTTTCTCCCCATACATAGCATAGCAATGTTAGGATCAGCTGATACATATGTTACCTTGTGAAATTTGTCAACAGACTCAAGAAAAGGATCTCTATGTTGATACTTAGAGTCTTGTACCAATTATAATTATCATGCAATATTCTAGTGACTCTTATGATAGATTCTTCAATTTTTTGCAGGAAGTTTATGATAGAGATACATTCACAAGAGATGACAAAATGGGAGATGCAGAATTTGACATCAAAACATTTTTCGAAGTTGTAAGGAGGCGCTTGCAGAAAATTCCAAGTGGAACTATAATCACAAAAATAAAACCAACCCGGGAAAACTGCCTAGCCGAAGAAAGCCCTATTACCTGGGAAAATCAGAAAGTAATCCAGCATATGTTTTTAAGACTTAGAAATGTCGAGTGCGGGGAAATTGAACTCCAGTTGCAGTGGATAGAACTCCCAGACTCCAGGGGTGTGTAGTGTGATTTATAGTGTCAAGTTTGCACATGTTGTACAGTACGATTGATTTGTTTCTTAGTTAAAATACTCGTAGTAGTCAATTTTTCCAGAATCATAGTAGCTTTAGGATAATCCTCGGCAACCCATTTTGCTTTCCTCAAAAATTGTTACCAAGGAGAATGTAAAAATTGTATATCCGAGGAATGTATTTAATCTAGACTTGTTTTACTTTGTTTGTTCTGATCTTAATGAGCTATTATAGGGTTCTATAGACAGATTGCAAGAATCTTGAGACAGAAGATGAACTGACCTTAGGGATGGGTGTGGATTGATCGACGGTGGTAGGTGGCAACTGGAGTGGCATGACAATTGAGAGTTTTAAGTTGGGTCTAGGGTAGAACACGACTGGTGGGAAGGGAGAGAGCGAAAATTTTATTTTCTTATCTTTGGACGGGCCATGTTTTTTCCTTCTACGGTCGATTTTTCATTATTTTGCAATTCGGTCCCCACAATTTTAACATTATGCAATTTTTTTATTTTTATTTTTGTATAGGTTTGTCCACTTCACTCCGAATCTATAATATTGATCCCAAAACTCCCAAAACCATTCACATTAGTTCCCAAATCTTGATAGTTACCCAAAATTGACCCTCCTCAAGTTTTGAAAGTGTGTAAATCAATCCCCTAACTTTCCGTTAAGTTAAATTTCACTCACAAAACTTGTGATTTTAAAAATGTCACTCTTAATGCTTTCTATAATTCCAATTTATTATTATGGTAGTAGTCAAATTTAGACCAACTCTGATTAAGCTAGAACTCTTCCTTTTTTTGCTCCAATTGCCATCAAATTTGGGTTTCTACCTGTCATCACATCATTTACATTGAATTAAATAGAAATGCGCATAATTTGAAAATACATATCAAGTTTATAAGTCAGGATAAGTATGTAAAATTTATCAAACACGTCCAGACGACAAGCAAGATGAACTACTCAAACACACAACAAAATAGAAATAAAATTAATTCATTAGATATCCGCCGTATTTACCTTAGATTTTAAAACTGCTCAAACAATTTATAAAAGGTGTTGACCCTGGAAAATGTACTTTCCCATCTCTATCAACTACGTTGTAGTGAAACTTTCTCTAAAGTGTTTTTTTTTCTCAATTACACAATTATGTATTCTTCACAAGAGCGTTATTCAATCTTGGCAGAACCAACAGAGCCTTACTCTCCTTTAAGTAGCTCAAAACGTTTGAAATATCAGAACGTACATACCGAGAGGCACCTTTACTTAAATACCTTGGGATTTCAGATTTCCATATATTTCAACATCTTACTATTGCTTAAACATAGTCAGGTTCCTCCTCCATTGCTAATTAGCCTGGAGAAGGTAATTTTCCACCAACTTTGACACTTCAATTGTCGAGGCAGCATATATATTTCGATTGGGGATGGCCTCAAGAGCTTTCACATACTGTCCGACAACCATTATTTTCAAACTGTTTTTTTCTATATATTCATTTTCAACCATACTTTCATACAATAAAATATTCTGCACTTAAACCCAAAACTTTTTCCTACTTTTTAACTACATATTCTCCTAAAAATCACTTTTTAAAACTCTATTTTTCCAATATAATGGCTATCAAATAGGGGCTGATTAGAACAATTGGCGATGCCATCATTCACAGTAAGTGTGGCCTCGAAACTTATGTACAGTTGCATAAGATGTGTGTCCATGGCTATAGCACATGCCTCCCATGACAAAGTTGAACGTTATAGAAGAAGCATCTACATGGATGAACCATCCACTATGTAGGAAAGCGTTGGCGTCACGGAGAAGAGGGTTGGATCCCAAAGGGGACGACCTCATGAGTTCTCCGAAACGTACAACACATGCCTTCTTTGACAAAATTGAATGTCATGAGAGAAACCCCTACATGGATGAACTATTCATTATATAGGGAAGCGTGAACGCCCTCGAGAAGAGGGTCAGATCCCAAAGGGGACGATCTCATGAGTTCTCCGAAACGTACAACACATGCCTTCCATAACGAAGTTGAACGTCATGGGAGAAGCCCCTACATGGATAAACCATCCACCATGTAAGAAAGTTCCACAAAGATAGAAATAATTTACAAGATATGATTTATCCTCATCTAAAGTATCTATTCCATCAAATTGTTGTTGGGCATCAACCTAGTAGGTCTAATTGTGCAAAGAGCCCAATTATTGTGGTGGTTCGTCCATACTTTAAAGAATTCATTACATTTAATTCATATTAGCTTGAAGGTTCGATTGTACTTCAATTATATACATTAGCCAACTTCTTCATACTTAACAAAAATTAAACGGTACAAAGTATGTGCCAAAGTAAATTTCATTAAATGTACAATTGGGGACCTCATCCATTACAACAAAAATGTCCTATACTATGCCGGATGTGATTGGGAATCCGATACCCTAGCAGTAGGAGCCTCAGAACCAGGAGCTTCTTGGTTCAAAGCGTCTTCCTCGAGAGTTCCATCTTGGTCGAATTCTACACTATCCACCTCTATTGCATCATTAACGGGAGGCTGGGGCACTTCTCCAAGAACTCCACCCTCAATTTGGCAACATCAAGATCTGGATAAAGCTCGCCACCCCATCACCACCTCAACATAGGCGAACTTCTTCCAGTATGCATCGAAACACTGATACTCTTTCGTCAAGCGAAAGTTGGCAATGTAGCATTTCACCCCCCTCCTCACTTGCCTTTTGAGCATGAGCTTTGGCCTGCTAGGCCTCGTTTACATAGTACAACAACTGAGACTCCAAGAACCCAGTTGCGTCCGTTGCGTCCTTTTAGACCGGCATTTTCTAAGCTGGCTTTCTCCAGAACTTTGACTGTAAGCTTTTGATGATTATTTGAAGTCTCTACCTTATTGGTTAAGGAAGCCACTTCACGCTGAGTCTTGTGGACCTCTTTCTTCAAAGTGTTGATCTCAACTAAGGCATAATCTAACTTATCTACCACTTCAACACTTTGGGTCATCAACTCTTTAGCTTCAGCCCTAACACTTTTAGCCTCCTCTTTTGCTTGGTCCAATTTTTCAACCGATTCTCACTTGCGCTCTAAATATCCTTCAGGAACACTGATACTCGAGGACGACCCCAATAGCTCTAGTACTTAGGCTTACTAGTGTCATTGTTAGATTCACCGCATCACAAGTGGAAACGTAGTTCTGCCACCTGTTAGTCCAGAATTTATAATAATTGGGCAGTTACTAGTTGGACCTCTGGTGGCAGCAGGTCTAAAATTATTGGGGTAATCTCCTCATCTCGCCCCACCAAAAACCTCAATCATTTCCAAATGGTTCTTACCGTCAGTGTCTTTTCCACCGCCAAGAGGTCTGCTCTAACTCATTCGCAACCTCTTCATTCGCCTCTCTATCTTTTCGAGCCTTTGTAGGAAAAAAACAAACAAAAAGAAAAGAAAACTGCATCAGCTTTGGAGGTGGTGAAGGTGGAGGCAACTGAGCCACTTAAGCACCTGAAGTGCCAAACTTCCTAGCATCAGAGTTGGTGGAATGGGAAATTTTCTTCCTCTTTTAAGGCTCATCCTTCATATTTCTCTTACCCTTGTGTTTCCCATTCGCCTTGGGCACCTCATTGTCACTCTTCTCATCATGCTCCTTGTTGAGGTGGTCAAGCTTCTCCTTAACATACTTGGCAGCACTAGATAAGGGTTTTAAAGCCCTAAAGTTCATAGTAGAAGTGGCCCTCAATATGGAAGCCATATCAGGGGTGTGATACTTCTTTTTTCCAAAGTCTTCTGCAAGAACAACAATTCTATGTTAATTTTGCTGATATGAAAAGGAGAAACCATAAAGCTTCAACATTTACCTCTGGAAGCCATCAATCTGAAGTCCAAAAAAAATTTGTTACAATCGATAAAGTGGTTGAAGATGTGTGATCTCTGAAACTGCAAAGGGACCCAAAATATTTTCCTACTTTTTAACTACACATTCTCCTAAAAATTACTATTCAAAACTCTATTTCCCAATATAATGGCTATCAAACAAAGGCTAATCAGAACAATTGGCGATGCCATCATTCACAATAGGTGTGGCTTTGAAACTTATGTACAGTTGCATAAGATGCCCGTCCATAGCCATAGCACATGCATCCCATGATGAACTTAAACGTCATGGAAGAAGCCCTTACATGGATGAACTATCCAACATGTAAGGAAGTGTGGACACTATGGAGAAGAGGGTCGGATCCCCAAGGGGACGACTTCATAAGTTCTCCGAAGTGTACAACATAAGTTCTCTGAATGTCAGGGAAGAAGCTCACACATGGATGAATCATCTACCATGTAGGGAAGCGTGAGCGTCTCAGAGAAAATGGACGATCACATGAGTTCTCCAAAATGTACAACACATGCTTCTCATAACGAAGTTGAACGTCATAGGAGAAGTCCCTACATGGATAAACCATCTACAATGTAGGGAAGTTCCACAAAAATAGAAATAATTTACAAGATATGATTTATCCGCATCTAAAGTATCGATTCCAACAAATCGTTGTTGTGCATCAGCCTAGAAGTTCTAGTTGTGCAAAGAGCCCAATTAATGTGGAGGTTGGTCCATACTTTAAAGGATTCATTGTATTTAAGTCAGATTAGCTTGAAGGTTTGATTGTACTTCAATTATATGCATTAGCCAACGTCCTTAAACTTAACAAAAATTAAATGGTACAAAGTATATACTAAAGTAAATTTCAGTAATAATTGCATAATATACAATTGGAGGCCTCAGTCCTTACATAAAAAGGTCCTATACTATGTTGGATGTGACTGAGAGTCCGATACATCAGGAGCAGGAGTGGGAGCAAGAGCTTCTTAGTTCGAAGCGTCTTCCTCGAGAGCTCCCTCTTGGTCGACTTCTACACCATCTGCCTCCATTGCATCATCAGCTGAAGTCTGGAGCATTTTGTCCATGAACTCCACCCTCAATTTGGTAGCATCAAGTTTTGGATAAAGCTCCCCACCCTAGCCACCACATCAACATAGGCGAACTTGTAAAAGTATGCATCAAAGTGCTGATACTCTTCCGTCAAGTAGAAGTTATCAATGTAGTCTTTCACCGCCTCCTCACTCGCCTCCTGAGCATCAACCTTGGCATGTTATACCTCGTTTACATAGTACCACAACCGAACTCTAAGAACCTATTTGTGTCCGTTCGGTCGATAATTTCTAAGCTGGCTTTCTCCAGAACTTCGACCGTAAGCTTCTAATGATTGTTTGAAATCTACACCTTTTTTAGTTAAGGAAGTCACTTCACACTGAGACTCATGGACCTCTTTCTTCAGAGCTTCGATCTCAAATAAGGTAGAATCTAACTTAACTGCCTCTTCAGTACTCTGGGTCATTAGCTCATCAGGTTCAACCCTAACCGTTTTGGACTACTCCTCCGCCTGGGCTAATGTTTCAATTGACTCTCGCTTGTGCATCTGAATGTCCTTTGGGACCACTGACACTCAAGGGCAACCCCAAAAGCCCTAGCACTTAGGCTTAATAGGGACGTTAGATCTACCGCATTATAGGTAGAAACGTAGTTTTGCCAGCTGTCAGTCCAGAATTTATAAAATCTGGTAGTTGTTGGTTAGACTTCTAGTGGCAGCATGTCCCGAATTGCTGGGGTAATCTTCTCATCTTGCCCTATCAAAAACCTCCCTGATTTCCAAGAAGTTATCACTGCCAATGTCTTTCTACCCCCTCAAAGGTCTACCTCCTTCACAACCTCTTCATTGGTCTTTGTCTTTTTGAGTCTTTAAAGCAAAAAAAGAAGATTGCATCAACTTTGGAAGTGGTGAAAGTGGAGGCAACTGAGCCACTGAGGCACCAAACTTCCTAGCAACAGAGTTGGTGGAGTGGGGAATTTTCCTCTTCTTCTAAGGCTCATCCCTCATCTTTTCCTTACCCTTCTCCTTTCTCTTCTTCTGGGGTACTTCCTCGTCACTCTTCTCAAGCAGCACCAGAGGAGGGCTTCAAAGCCCTGGAGTTCACAATGAAAATGGCCCTTAATATGGAAGTCATATTAGGGGTGGGATACTTATTTTTTTCCAAAGTCTTCTGCAAGAACAATAATACTATGTAAATCTTGTTGATATAAAAAGGAGAAACTACAAAGCTTCGACATTTACCTTTAGAAGCCATCAATCCTAAGTTCAAGAAAAAATTATTACGATCAATAAAGTGGTCGAAGAGGTGTAATATCTTAGGACATCGGTATATGTTCTCGATGATGTGCAGAGGTATATTCTCGCCAAGTGAGGTTTCCTTCTAGAGGAAGTATGCCCTCTACCAAATGGCTCCACCCATTTGGCAAAATTTGGGTCGGAGCCAACATGTAGGCCCTCAGCAGTGTTCTAAAAAATGGGTGCAGAGGCAGACGCATACCTACTTTGAACAAGTATTCACTAACAGCCACATATCCTGGCATTAGATAATAGGCATTCTCGTGGGCTTCAAAAGTTCTATGGAATCTGGGATCCTATATTTCTCCATAATCTCACCCAACATCTCTAGCTTATAGAAGATGGGATTTTTGCAGCCCCCACCCCGCTTCATAATCAATGGGCACACTCATGGCCTAAAAACCCCATCTTGACCCACCAGGTAATGCATGTTCCCTAACCCGTGCAAGGGCTACCTTGCTACTACCAGTACTCGAACCAAAAGCTATCAAAAGGAAAAAATTTAAGAGGAAATAAATGGAAAGCTATCAAGGAAAAAGAAGATGAAGCTCTAAGAATGTGGGATAGTCAGAGAACATAAATGGCCGCAGAATTTTAGAGTACATAAAAGACTCAAGAATTTTACAAAAGTAAAAAAACTACAAAATGGAAAACCTTTGGCTTTTATAGGTGAAGAAAACGAAGCACAGCCGTCAGATTTAGATCCAGCTAATCTGAATTGTCCATTTCCAATTTAATCTGAGGCGTTGAATTCAAATGATTTTTATCATCTACACTTCAAACTAATGCATGTTTCTTACACACGCGCTTCAGCGCGTCAGCCTCAAAATGCGGCAACATGGCCATCATTACACATTCAATATAACGGCCGGTGAGTGTATTAGAAATTCGAACCGCTTCAATTATCTTTTCTTGGTAACGTACAAAACATCAAATCATTGGCACGATTATCAGGTGCACTTTGCTTTCAATTTAAATAAGGAGATTCAGCATATCGGCATTTCACTGCTTTAGATCACAAATCAAATTTCAGCTACTTTCAATGTAAACGAGGAGCTCTAACAATTAATGAAAATGGACAGCTTACGAGGTTCAAGTTATTTCAAATTCCAACTATGATATTAATATTTATACTTGGACTTGGGAACTATTGTGTTGCGTCAAAAACCTAACCATGATAGAAAAACATTCGCCTCAACAAAGAAACATTGCACAATAGAGAAGTCAACGCATAACATGAATAATTATACATAGACTTAGGGGACTATCGTTACGTCAAGCCAAATCCAAGGCTCTATATGAAGCCTAAATGGCATCCCACGCGGAGTGGTATCCCACACGAGGGGTTTATCCGAAGTACCGAAGCCCTCTAGTTGAAGTGGTGGTGGTATGAAATGACCCACCTCCTTAGAAGATCCCATATTGATAAAATCTTATTCGAGTGATTGATATGACTCCTGTAATGAGTGACATGTCAGTCTTGTCATCATAGGTTGTAGGGTTACTGCCCCCACTTTTAAAAGCATTAAATGCATCACAAATTAGTGGGGGTAAAATTTATATCTAGAACATGATGCTTCAATTCCGGAGATGAAGCACGAGCCTCCTCATCCAATGGATACCAATTCACATGTAGCGCTATAAATACCACCTCCTTGTATCATTTGAGAAATAATGCAAATATATCTATTTAAAGTTATAAATCCCCTCCTCTTGAGTTGAATCTTTAATTGGTAGGTTTAGATTTTTGATTTTAGCTTTTAGATTGTGTATTGTTGATTGTTCTTCATCATGCAATCCTATTCATATATGTTGTCGGCGACCGAACACTTTTGTTTTGCGTCGTAAAGCTTCTCCCCCTTCTAAACTCAAAATATGGTTGACTAGTAATCTATCCAAACGTGTTGGAATTAGCTTGCATGGACATGAGTGAGCTGGGCGTCTGTTGCCCATGTCAACGGTACAAAAAACAAGGTCAACATATTTTACTATTGATATGAATCCCATGGTACTTTCTCTAAAATTTATTGGTTTTTGTGTAGAATGAGTTCATTGAGACTCGCTTACTCGAGGCATGCATAAATCTAATGCTCAGCAAGAATAAAAGTTGATTAGTAAAATGGTGGAGTTAGTGAGATATTGTGTTTGTTACGATGCACGAAGACTGAAGGTTGGGAGTAAATCAAAGTTTTCTTTGCATTGGAATTACATGAATAGTCAACAAAAAAAAGAAAATGTACTTGATTAATTTGGCAATTGTCTTCTGTTTGTTGGACTGGACGACAAATGAATGTAAAGAGGAAAATTTGAGTAATGTTAAGTAAGAAAGAGGAAAAAGTGAGTAGCTTCAATTAGATAAAAGTTAAAACACATATTAGAGCAATGGTGGAGACTAATATATATGTACTAATAACCTTTTGATTGAAGCTAATATATATGTACTAACAACCTTTTGATTCTTTTTTCTTATTACATGATGTTTGTTATGGCAAAAGCTGTTCAAGAAATGTTGAACGAACATATAAGAATGTGGATGCTCAATGTTGACCCCAAAAAATGAACTCAACAAAATCTCACCACGTCCCCTCTACGTGGACATCACCTGCATACGTAGCACCCCGCTAGGAGGCAAAGGTCACCGATCAAGAAAAAGGTTCAGCGACTGTTTGCACTCCGACGGTCAAGTCAACGGCCGGACAAAAGATATAAAGAGAGTGCAAGAGACGGGAGAGAGGGGGTTTGGTTAGGTTTTTTGAGAACGTACCTTATTATGAATGAAACTTGTATATATATAGAGAAATGTTGATGTAGATGAGCCAGTGATTAATGGATCAAGCTTAGGTCCATAGGACTTCATTTATGAGGAGCCTCAGTTGGCACTTCAACTAGCCATTTGGGGAGTCTTGGCTAGGCACTTCAGCTAGTCATTTGGGGAGCCTCTGTTAGGCACTCGCTAGGCACCTCGGCTAAGCACTTGAGGAGTCTCGACTAGGCGCTTTAGCTAGCCATTTGGGGAGCCTCTATTAGGCAC
>CAIGRF010274858.1:0-12660 GCA_903798235.1 Fraxinus ornus
GGGGTTGATTTATGGAATGGTTTGGTTGGAGTTGCAAGGATTGATTTTGGTGGGAATAGTAGCGACGATTGACTAGTAATTGAACAGATTACATGAGTGAATGGATATATAATTTTTCGGCTCTGATACCAATTTGATGCAGGATCAATAGCAAAATAAGAATTGCAGGAAGTAGTAGAAGAAAGAGAGAAGAAACCGAGAAGAAGGAGAAGTCGTGAAGAATAGAAGGAGAAGAAAACGTGGCAATGCCAATTTTAACTTTTATCAATCATTCATTGTAACAATTACAATGAAAAACCATATAAAATAGTAAGAACAACCTAACTTGATGGGCTTTGGTCAACCCGCTAGTAGGGGTGGGCATGAGTTGGGTTGGGTCGGTTTTTGCTTCAATCCAAACCCAAACCAACGTGATCGATTTGATCAAAATTTAACTCAACACAACCCGTGTAAATGTTGAAACCCAACCCGATCAAGTATCGGTCGGGTCGAGTTGGGTTGGGTTGGTCGGTTTGTATCGACTTTTCAATAAAAATTAAAGTCATCCAGTTTTCTATTATACTAAATTAGGACAGACAAGATTAAATAGTAAATAAATAAATAAATAAGATTATCTATTATCTTATTCAATCCTCATTAACCAAGCTTACAAATAACAAAGTGCATTTAACATAACATGAAAAACTTATACTACATTTATTGTGGGAAGGATAGTAAACTCCACCTCTAAAATGCACCAAGGTAATTACAGTTACATCCTAAACGTGCTATAATTCACAGCCAGTCGTTCAATGGCATGTGACGGGTTATAGATTTAATGTCACTCACCATTAGAGAATTCTTGAAAGAATCAAGCATCCATGTGTAGCAAAATGAACTAAACACACTGTTTAAATTGATTCCCCATTCCCAAATGTACTATAATAAACTGTTTATTTCTTGTATAAGATCTTAATTAAAAGTTAACAGGTAAGCAAAATTGCAAAAAGTATCTCATTACCACATGAAGCTAGTCTATTTCATCAATTATATCATAGCCATGTTTCAAACATGCATGATTTAGCCATAGATAATAATCAGATCATGATCCTAATCAATTTAAATTCTAGGAAGCATGAACAAGTGAAATGCCAAAAAGTTAGTATTTTTGGGAGTAGTAAAATGCTCACTATCCACTCATATTTTTTAGGTTCTTTTTACTTTTTAGGTTTTTAAAGTAGTTGAGTCGGGTTGGGCGGGTTTATTCGATTTTCATTAGTTAACTCATAACCCGACCGGACCCAACCCGACCCGCCTATACAGCAAACCCACCCAACCCGTGTAAAAACAAGAAAACCAACCCAAACCAGTCGAGTTGGTTTGGTTGGGTAGGTTGGTCGGGTTTTGCCCACCCCTACCCGCTAGTACAAGCCCAATAACAAGAAACATGAATAATAAAGTTCATAATAATAAAAAGTCCAATAACAATAAAATAAATTCCGACGTCTCGATGATGTCCGCATAAAAAATTGATGGTTGTTTATGAAAGTACAACAGTGTTCGGGTGCTATTTGCTTAGCCTTGGGTGGTGGGAGACATGTTGGTCGACGCAGAGAGGTTGAATTGGGTGTTCTAGGATGCAAATTGATGATGGAATATAGGTTTAGCTCTGATACCAAATTTGATGCAAGATGGATTGAGATTTCAGCATAGAATTTATAAGCAGCATAAGTTAAGCAGAAGAAGAAGCAGGGAGCAAGAAAAGGGTAGAAACCGGAGAGAAAGGGGGTGGAGAACTGGAGGAGAAATAGGGGGAGAAGAGAGAAATCAGGGGAGAGGAAAGAAAACTTGATACACTAGCATATTCATTTCAATTCATTCATCAACTGAACTTTCAAGTTTACATTACAAGACATATAGAGAAAAATAAGTAAACCTAGAGAGAAAGGGGCTTGGGCCAAACCCAATTAAACTAACAAAGTATAACTAAAGATAGCCCAAAAGTAGGAGTCCAAAGTAGGTAATGTCCTCATCAAGACTAGTCCTAGCTAATCAAGGCAATTACAATGCAAACAGAAGCGCAAAAGATTCAAGGCGAATCCTGTAAGGAAAAGTGTTCTACCTAGACATGTCCCGTAAATGACCAGGTGTAGGGACATGCAAAGATATACCTTCCAAATTGCGACCTCTCAGTTAGATTTGTCATATGCATCCACTAGGGATATTGAAAAAATTATTTGAGTAAACCCGCTAATTGACAAATGACAATGTAAAGTCATAAAATCTTCAACTACTTTACGGAGGAAATAACCTGGTCTTCGCCTCTTCCTCTATCAAACTTGTCACTACAAAAGAATACTAGTCCCATGTTTGATCCCGATTTTTGAGGTAAAATGTATTATGGAATAGTGATTTTTTTTAGAATGTGTGGTTAAGAAGTAAGGATTTGTTTTTGAAATACGTGTATAATTATTTTATAGGAGAATGTATGGTTGAAAATGAGTTTTGAAAAATGCATTCTTAAAAAAATGGGGCGCAAACGGGGGCTAGATGTGAAATGAACCCCTCACAATGGTCAGTTCCTTTCACACCAAATAAAAGCCTAAGCATCCACATAAACCATGATTTGAAATTTCATCACTCTTTATCAATTTTTTGAAAACCTGACTGGCCAGCTGCCAGGCAGTTCAACCGGAAAAGTTTCAACATCCACGTGTTCTGCTGTTGCTAAATTGCCCACACATGGACAAATGAATACTTAACCACCGGTTACTGAACTTCGGTGGAATAACTCATCAACAGGGACAATAACATAATTACATGTTGTACCATGAACACTTACTATTCCAAGTCATGACTATTAGCAACAAAAATCGCCAGTACAATCCATAATGAACTAAGTCTACGATGTTCAAACATTGATTTGGAGATACAAATATTTAGTTAGGCCTCGTATGTGTATTAGACACATTAGCTGACCTCACTCGGCTGACCTAGGGCAATGGTTTATACACACAACCTTGTCAACAAAAAGAGGAACAAAAGCGAAGTTAAATCCTACACTGCAAAGCAACAAGCTGCACTTTTAAAAGTTTCCCAAACCACCTAGTGGGCAAATTTTGTCCTAGACATTGCCACCTTGGATGCCAGTTCAAGGTTTATGCTTCCCTTCACAAATGGATGGCGGAAACCATCTTAGGGAACATATACTGTCCTAAGTATACTAATATACCCATAATTAACCCATCGGCCAATTTGAACCTGTGAAAAGACCTGGCTGGTGTCGTTTTGGTGCGCTCAATCTCACCGATAATTAGTAAAAGCCTATTTTTTTTTTTTTTGATAACCGTGGATGTTCGAGCCAGCTTGCGCGCACCTCGACTCATCCCACGGGGCCCTGAAGTTTACGGTCCGGTACTCACCTCAGTAGCCCTGAAGAGATTTGAACTAGTGACCATTGGGAAGCAAACACAAGGCCTAACCAATTAAGCAACCCGTCAAGGTTATTAGTAAAAGCCTATTGATAGTTCAAAGGCACAACTTTTCCATCATTATCAAATTAAGGCGATCCCCTACAAACCAACTATCACAAATAAATGCACCAGTTAAGCCAAAACACAGTTAAAATTACTTAATATTTTCTCATTAGCATCTGAGTCCCTTTTTCGGCAACTGATGGAGTAGGCTAACCTTTCCTATTTTGCAGTATTCAACATTAACATTAACATTAACATTTAACACTCAATATAAATCAATCATTGTAGACCCATGTCATTTAAAAAGCTCCTCCATAATAATGACACCAAGAGTGACACTTAACTCATCTACACTCTTTCTTTCTATCTCATCTAGTACTCAATTCAAAATTATTCATAATCACCAATAAGAGCTCTAGAATCTTAAAGTATAGGCACATTACGATTCAAACATATATGACCCATTTGACTACGATTAAATCACATCAATATTTTTATATTCAGTCATAAAGAGTGAGTAGAACAGGACCTGGGGATTCCACGGGACAGGTCGAGCTGGGCGTCATGAGGTCCAAACTCTTCGCCATCGTTCGACGCCTCAATCACTTGTCCGAACTCTTGAAAGGTCTCGGGAGTCGCGTCAATGAGCTTCAGCTTTATTACAGCCGTAAATTGCTCGTCCGTGGCGGCTGCCATTTGATAGTTGGACGAACGGTGAAGCTATTTGGGAGCGAGAAAATAAAAGATAGGACGGGTTAAATTCACCGGACACCCAACTTTATAGGTACGGTCGATAATTTTGTTTGATGATAACCATGCAACTTTATCTTTAATATATCCTAATTTGATTTTATTTTTCAATATGACCATCAAATTTCACTTAACGTTTCATCATAGTCACCGAATTTCATATAACATTTCACAATCACCATCCACCTTCTTTTCACTAATTTTAAAAAGGGTGAAACGATAACTTTATATTATATATATAAAATAAATTTAAATAAAAAGCGATTTAAAAGTTTTTTTAAAAAAAAAATGTTTATTATAAAATAAGTTTTTATTTTATTTTTAAGGAACTTTTTAAAAAAAAAAATTATTTTATTTTATTTTTCTAAGTAACTTTTTTTAAGTTTTTATTTTATTTTAGATGTTCAAGTAACATTTTTTTTTATAAAAAGATTTCATTTCATTTTTAAGTAACGTTTTTTAAATAAGTTTTTATTTTATTTTGTTTTTATAAAATAAGTTTTTATTTTGATTTTTTTAAAATTTATTATATATATATGGTGAAAGAAGTTGGGTGAACTTGATGAAATGTTATATGAAATTGAGTGGCCATGGTGAAATAGTTTAGGCAGAGGATTCGCGTAGGTAGGCAATTGGTGAATTTATAGACTTCGATGTGGCTTCACGGAAACTAGAGAATACAATTTCTCAAACATAGAGATTTCTAACATTAGATATTAAAATATAATCGAGGTATTCCCGTCTTATAAAAATAGGGATGGACTAAACTTTTGAACTGAATCGGACCCGATCTAAATGGAATCGAGGCGGGCAGTTCTTCTTAAATTAAATATCCGAACAAGTATCTGAATCAAGAATCGAATCTCTATAATTTTTTTATCTTAAATAATTTAAATAATTAATTTTAATAAATAAATTTTCTAACTAATTAATTTAGCCTAAACCCAAAATATGATTTTCCTATTAATCTTATCACTAGTAAAATCTATCTATAGCTAGTACAACAAAATATATTGAATATTAGAGTAAAAGAAATTGAATATTAGACCAAAGAAATTAGAGATTGAAATTGAAACTAGAATACTATAAGTTTAAACCAATTGAAGTAAATTGATATGCAACCCAGAATTTAAGCGCATGTTTATAGCAAAAAAAAAAAAAGAATATCCGTTTTAACCAAATTTGAATTTCAAATTCAAAAGATGATTTACACAACACAAACTACACGTAGCATGCAAGGCAAGCCTTTAAAAAAACACAGCACAGCAAGGCAGCACACTACGTGTAGCAGCCTTAGAAAAAAGGCAGCTGTCAAGTTTTTATTTTTTTTAGACTTTTTTTTTAAAGTTTTGCAGGTTACAATTTTTTTAGAATTGGCCTGGCTTGTCGCGGGCCGAAAATGGCCCGTGACATGGGCTGGCTTGGGATCGAGCCGACGCCCCAAATGGGTTGGCCCGAGCCACGAACCGACCCTCTATGGCTTTTCCTGGGCTGCAGAGCCGACGAGTCGTATTGACACTCCTATATAAACCTTACTTCAGAAAACTAGATAGAGAGAACATATTGAATTGGGTTTTTTTTTTTGAACTTTCGATGATCTTAGAAAGAGGATAAAGACTCCTTTTATAGGGAAAAAATTGTCCATGCACCCTTTAATAATTCACATTCACTATACCCACAAGGAACATGAGACTTGACTTGTTCAAAAGCAGAGAATTTGCATTCTTACAAAGTGATAAACTCAGTACATAATAATTTAAACATATTGTGTGCACGAGGTGTACAAGATTTAGTCTTTTAAAAAGCATACTAACACAATCATACAATAATACAGACAACAATAGTAACACAAACTGATACTATATAATGAATCTTCTTTATTATAAAACAACATATTATTTTATTAAAGTGGGATCTAAGCCGTTGTTTGGTCCTCACTATCTACAAAACACATATTTTTTTCTCTTTTATTTTCAACCACACATTTTTCAATAAAATAATATTACACGCAAACACAAAGATTTTTCTTATTTTTTATTCACATCTTCTCCATTAAAATACTATTCTAAAATGCATTTTGGGCAAAAATGGGGCTCAAACAGGTGCTAAGTTAGTAAAGTCACGAGGTTCCTAGATTTTCTTTTATTGTTGGTTCACCATCCGAGTCACGTGTTAGTCCATGACCACCAAGAGTCTTCTTCAAATATTATGGATCACACGAGTCTTAAAAAGGATCTTCAAGTATCTTGAAGATAATTTTTTAAATTTATACCATGAACTCTTCAAAACTTATATTTGCTTTGTAATTTTGTCTCGTATCTGTTGTCTATGCACTATCCCCCTTCACGAGTTTGTTCTAAGAATATACAAGTAATTTTAAGGCTCTGTGAGGGTCTTCCAATATAGAGTTGTCCCCAAAATTGTTGAAAATAATCATCACCCTGAGGCTCCAGTCAAAGTATCACGTTGCTGTCCACGTAGGAAAGGAAAGTCGACAAAGACCCAATTGGTCAAATGCGAATAAGTCAAACAAAGATCGAAACTCATGTGCCGAAGCACTCCCCAAATATGATGGAAGAGCTGACCCTACGAAGCATTTAAATAGTTTCAAGACTCACACGAGTCTGAGAGGAGCCATCCCACCATGAAATATAAAGCATTCCACTTAACCCTAGGTAGAGTAGGTGAAGCTTGGTACACCAGACTTCTAGAAAGAAGCATCTGAAGTTGGCCAGACTTCAAGAAAACTTTCCATAACCCCTTTACAACTAGCACGTTGGAATGTTTCTTGTCTCATTTTACTGATGAAATGACCTATTGTGTACAAGTGATAGATAGGGAAGCTTAGACAGCCTTAAGAGGAGGATTGACATGAATTCTCTCTTTCTAGAGAGATTTGTAAAAAAAGACCCTACCGTTATGATGCCCTATTGAAAATGATAAGGCGTGAGATCACTAATTAAGAATTGAGAAATCACAGAAATAGGGCAAACCTAGGACTCTCATCTCCTCAAAGACAAAGAGGAAGAGGCTCAACCTCACATTTGATGAATCACCAAGTCATACAGACGACCTCTTTCAATCCAGGACAGGCATTGGTTGCAACATCTTTAAATGCAGTGCTTAATTTGGCTTACAAGGAAGTGAATCCTGGTACAGAAATGTACCATGGTAGACCCCACCAACATTTTCCCAAGTAGGGAGAGTTAGGGGACAAGACGTTGAACCTAGAAATATGGATATTGCTGGGTGTAGAGATATTTCAATGCTAGTTGCAAAGATATTGTACATACCACCACTCCTATAGATATTATAATGCACCATCAGAATACTCAATGGAGAAATAGACGTCTTCGAAGATATGCCTTTCCTAGGCAGAATCAACAACCCAGGAATGATAAGTCGAGATACCCTAATAGAGACAATTTCCCTCGAAGGAGAGACCCATGGACGAACAAAGGCAGAGAAGAAGCCTCTCAGCTGATACTAGCCTTCAACCCATCAGAGAAATTGATACAATTTTTGGAGGCTCGTATGTTAGGGAAGAATCCAGAAACTTGCAAACAAACTATGCAAGAGAAGCAAGAGACCTTTCCATGACGAGATTCGTGGTAAGCAACAACCAACCTTCCATCGAGAGAAGGGCTCAACTTATCACTTTCTCCTAAGATAATTCGGCTGGTGTGCATTACCCACATTGTGATGCCCTAGTGGTGATGGCCGTTGTAGCCTGCAATGGCTTAAAAAGAATGCTAGTAGATAATGGAAGCTATGTCAATCTCTTTGGAGAAACATTAGATAAAATGGAAGTAGACCACGAGCTGAACCAAATGAATTCTCATTGGCGAAAACATCATTTCAAGGGGTAAAATCTCTTTAGCAATAGAGATGGGAACAACACCCATAAATGCTCATCATTTTATGGAATTTTTGGTAGTGGATAATCGCTCTGTCTACCTTGGAGTGCTTGGGAGGCTAGCTTTGAAGGAATTATTTGCCAATTCATCCATTCACCATTTATGTATTAATTTTTAACGGAGAACGGCATCATCACGGTCAGAGGTGACCAAAAGGAGTGCAAGGGAATGCTACTCGAATTCCCTTAGGAAAGCAAAACCCAGGAGTGTTAATGCAATCCTGATAGACGTTGACATAGATAACGTCCCTGAATAAATACAAAACCCTGAACAAGGGGGAGATGTCGAAATGATGGACTCTTCTGAACAATAGGTGGTACTTGTAGTCGTACACATCTCTAAAGAGGATGCTGTCCTAGAAATATGAGTGTCCCCTGAAGAAGATAGAGTTGCTAAAGAAGCAACAAATTTGGAGGAACAAAACCCTCACATCATCGATTGAGAGCCTCAAACAGCCCCAGTAGAGAAATAGGAGAGTTTCCAAGTTGATCTCCAAGATCCCTCTGAATGCCTGCAGGTTGGAAGAGATCTGCCACTAGAGGCCAAGGAAAAATTGAATAGTTTCTTATGCCAAAACTTGGACATCTTCGCATGGAAGCATGAAGACATGGTTGACATTGATCCAAGTGTCAGTTGCCACCACTTGAAAATTGATCCTAAGGCTACAACTCATAGACAAAAGAAGAATCTGAGAGGTATGAAGCCTTAAAGGACGAAGTAAAGAAATTGATTGATAATTTCTTTATTCGGGAATCATTGTATCCAAAGTGGGTCTCTAACCCTGTCCTGGTAAGAAAGCACAGTCGCAAATGGAGAGTATGTGTGGATTTCTCAAACCTAAATCAAGCTTACCCTAAGGATAGCTTTTCGCTTCATCGGATAGATCAGTTAGTGGATTTAACAACATGACATGAATTACTTAGTTTCATGGATGTCTACTCTAGATACAATCAGATTTCGATGTTCCCAGCTGACGAAGAGCATACTTTTTTCATAACAGACAAGGGTATTTATTACTACAAGGTCATGCCCTTTGTGGTGAAAAATACAGGGGTCCCTTATCAAAGACTTATCAACAAAATGGTCGCTGACCTCATTGGAAAGACAATAGAGGTATATGTGGACGATATATTGGAGAAAAGCTTGAGAGCAGAGGATCATGTTAAGCACTTCAACAAGGTATTCCAAGTATAACAGAGGTACATGATGAGGCTTAACCCCCTGAAATGCGCCTTTGGAGTTGCATCTGAAAAATTTCTATGCTACATGGTCAGCCAAAGAGGCTTTGAAGCCAACCCGAAGAAGATCAAAGCTTTGATTGAAATGAGTTACTCAGAACCTAAAGAGGTACAGAGCCTCACTGGGCGTGTAGCTACATTGAACCGCTTCGTCTTGAAGGCAATGAAAAAATGCCCGCCCTTCTTCATGATGCTAAATGGAGAAAATAAATTTAAGTGGAACGAAGAATGCAAGGTAGCTCTGTAAGAGTTGAAAAAGCACTTAGGATAGGCTCTCCTACCCTCCAAACCCAAGGCTGACGAATTGTTGCAGCTATATTTAGCAGTAGTCCTCGTAAGCTACATGTTTATTATATAAGGAAAGCATAAAGACTCACTATCCAGACATGAAGAAGGTAACACTTTCTTGGGTGACAACTTCCTGGAAATTGAGGCCATATTTCCAAGCCCACATAATACACGTGATGACTAACTTCCCTCTTAAGCAAGTGATACAGAAGCTCAACGCTTCAGAAAGATTATTAAAATGTGATGTGGAACTTAGCAAGTTTGATATTTTGTTTAAACCAAAGGCGGCTATTAAAGGACAAGCCTTAGCAAATTTTGTGGCGAGTTCACCCCTATTCGAGAAATGGAAGAGGAGATGGAACCAGTTGAACCCTCCCATTCGAACCTTTTTGTTAATGGCTCCTCAGGAGATACTAGATCTGGAGCAGGAGTGGTCCTAGTTACTCTAAAAGGACATGAACTAAATTGTGCAAATGAGGTTTGGCTTCAAGGCCACAAACAATGTCGTTGAATATAGGACCCTCCTAGCTGGTCTTATGTTAGCCAAAGAAATGCAAGCAAAGAGATTGATGACCAGTAGCGACTCCCAACTAGTAGTTAGCCAAGTTTATGGCAATTTCTCGATCGAGTTAAATCCATGACTACTTATCTGAAATTGGTCATGAAGCTTATTCCAGATTTTGAAAAACTGAATTGGTACAAATCTCGCGTTCAGAGAATGCTCACGTTGACATTTTATCAAAATTGGCTAGTAGTAAAGATTCCGAACTGATCACTGTAGTGCCCATAGAACACCTTCCCAAACCCTATACTACTGTAGATGAAGAGGTGATGTGGGTCGAAGATACCCCGCTATGGATGAAGCTAATAATAGCGTTCCTCAAGAACTGGGTATTACCCTTTGAAAAAAAGGAGGCACATAAGCTCAAAAGACGTGCCGCTCATTTCCTTTTTCAAGACGATGTGCTGCACAAAGGGGACTTCTCCTTGCCCTTACTCCAATGTAGGGGGGAAGAGCAATCCACCTACCTATGTGCTCCGAGAGCTTCATAAGGGGATATGTGAGTTGAAAGGAAGTTCTGTATACTCTTTAACATGCGAAAAATGATCATAGGTTATGTGAACCAGTCCGCATGTAAGTTGAAAGGAAGTTCTGCATACTCCTTAACATGTGAAAGATGATCATAGGTTATGTGAAATACCCTTGCCTTTGGAGCAAAAGAATGACATGTAGATATTCTTGGGAAGTTCTTAAATTTATAAATAG
This sequence comes from Fraxinus ornus, assembly GCA_903798235.1. NCBI lineage: Eukaryota > Viridiplantae > Streptophyta > Magnoliopsida > Lamiales > Oleaceae > Fraxinus > Fraxinus ornus. The sequence goes on from CAIGRF010274858.1 coordinate 10,916, forward strand.
CAAAAAAGAATCTTTTGAACATCTATCCCCAATGAGAAAGTGGATAAAATCGTTTGAGAAATTTACGGGCGTATCGGGACTTTCTGAGTTGATGTTGGGCTAAAAACCAAGTGTAGAGAACCAGTACAACGCTTATTCACATGGAAATTTATGGCAATTTGATAATTTTTTAGCAAATACCATAAAAAAATATATCAGTTGTTTTGAAAAGATTAAGGGAGATTGGTCAGGTTCGATGTGAAACAGAGTAAAGAAAGGATAATTAGGGTGAAACTATAATCCTCCTAAAGTCTGAAATCCAATTTCTCTAATAACTAGGGATTGCCATTTAGCATCAAGTCTTTTTTCTTTAGAGTGAAGGGTTTTGCTCTTTAAGAGAGAGTGAATTTTTGGAGACAGGTTGTTAATGTGCTGATTGTTGGTGTCTTCTAAGAACGAATGAGAGGAACTGAGGAAGATGGATTCATCATAAGATGGTGGGGGATGTGAATAAGACTGGCGTATGTAAGTTTTGGCATAAAAAATCTGGAAAAAGATTTTTTTTTTCTCCTTTTGTATTTGACATCAATGTCAAAGTTAGAAAATCATTCTGCCCATCTTAAGTTGCTGATTTGGGACTTGTCTATTATTGAAAGTCAACATTTTTGGAAATGAAGAATGTCCATCTCTACCAAGAACTTGTATCCAATAGGATAAAACTGAAATTTCTCAATTTCTGTTTTAGGACTTCTTTGAGAGTGGAATGATAATGATGTTCAAAATGAAAAAATGTACCACTTTTCTATCTACACATCTTTCTTTTTTCATCTTTTTCTTCAATCAATACTGTTGCCTAAAAAGAATCACTAGCATCTGTTTGTAGATCATTTTTCCATTAGCAGGTATTTGCAATGCTGACATGTCAGTGACCTTCTGTTTCATTTTCTTGATTGCCTGAGTTTGAGCATACGACCATGATGGTGGATTTTTTTAGTATCTATTGTAATTTGGTGTGATAACAGATGAGAGATGGTCAACAAAATCTACCATGTAGTCAACAATGCCAAGATACTGTTGACCTTTTTTTCCTTGTTAAATCTTCATCTAGAAACTTTAGAATTCATTACCGACATGCGGTTGAAGAGGGCAGTGACTATCTTTGATTTGCATTTTCAAAAAATCAACTTCTTGTATACCAACGATCATCTTCTTTTGTGAAACACGATACCAAATTTTTTAACAATGTTAGAAAATTGTTGTAGAAGATGAATACGATGATCTTTTGTACTGAAGAACAACAAAATATCATCAATGTACACCAATATGTTCCTCATAAGGGGTTGAAATTTTTTATCATGGCCTTTTGAAATAAAAATGTAGGATTCTTTAAACAGAATGGCATCATTGTCCATTGATATTGATGATTTGGGATGCGAAATCCAGTTTTGTGCCTTTCTTCTGGTAATATCCACAATTACCGAAATCTTGCCTTTAAGTATGTTATAAATTTATGATCGCAACATAATGACGATAATAAAATAAACAAGAAGAAAATAAACACCAAGATCTTCGTGGAAACCCAATATGGAAAAAATCACGAGCAGAGGAGAAAAATCCACTGTAATTGATAATAGCACATTTGTTACATTTTTCACCCATTAATATTTGTGTTTCTATGATTATTTGACACCTAAATGCACTAAGTACTTCTATATCTTGGTTTAGGTTGCAAATGGGTGAAAACGGTGGAGAATTGAAGAAAATAG
>CAIGRF010274944.1:0-10321 GCA_903798235.1 Fraxinus ornus
CAAAGTACGTTAGTATTACTTATATGCAATAACTTATATCTAATTAATGAATCATTTATAGCTTTTATATAAATATTTTTTTTAAAATGTTTTGGTCCAACATTTTACTTTATTTTATAGACTTAAATATTTAGTGAAAAATAAATTAAAAATTTTAATTTTGCCCCTAAAAAATTTATACTTTATATTTTTTTATAGGTTTTTATGCAATGACCCGCCGGTTGAACCACCGGGTCACTGGTTGAACCATTAACACATTGACTCGTTGCATTGTCTTGTTCAACTATGATGCGGATAGTGAAAATTGAAGACAAAATGGGGGAGGGAAATGAATAAAAATAAACAAGAACGTACGAAAACGGAAAACAAAGTACAAAGAAGCCAATTGGAGAAGGAAAAAAGAGATGGTGAAATTAATATCATGGGTCGAGGAATCATGGAATGGTGAGAATGGACGACAAAATGGGCGTAGGAAAATGAATAAAAATGTATGAAAAAAATAAGAAATGAAAGTTTTATCTGCCCCTATGGAAAGTAAGGAAGGTTGTATAAAAATGGAAAAACGGGGAGACCAATTGGAGGGAGGAAAGAGAGAGTGAAATTAATAGCATAATCGAGAAAATCATGAAGATTTTAGAATATACGACGGATGGGGCAAAGGAAAATAAACAAGCAATTAAGAAATTAAAGCTTTATTCACACTTTTTCCTTTAAAATAATGTTATTTACAGTCGTTTACTGCTGTAATCGTGACATACATGTGGCGATTAATGATTTGATACATCCTTATCACTTTAATTCGCCATTTCAATTAGTGTACGAGAATAATGGATAATAATGAAAGCCAATATGAAAATGGAAAAAAGAGTAAAGGGAAATCAGAGGTAAGGAAGGAGGAATTCTAAGGCGAACTTAATAGCAAGTCGAAGAATCATGGGTTGGTGAGAGGAAAATGGAGAATAATGAAGGCTGGTACAAAAATGAAGAATCAAGTAAACAAAAGCAAGTAGGAGAGGAGGGATTTTGAGAGAATAAGATACAGTTTTAAATATTTTTACATTTTGTTAAAATAATTAAAATCTACTTACAATTGAAAATGTAGGTAAAACCTATTCAAGAAAAAAGGATATCAGTAATATGAGGGACGTAATTGAAGATGCTAGTTAGATGAAGGATTTAATTAAAGATGTTGGTTAAGTTGTAAATTGAAGCTATTGAGCCTATCAGTAAGATGGCGGAACTTGATTGAAGTTTTACGTAAGTATATGGTCTGAATTGAAACTTCTGGAAAGTTTACAGACTCCGTTACCAATGATGTGAAGTTGAGATATACTAAATTGGTAATGTTGATAAGACAATGATATGATAAAGATACATCATTCAACTTTATGTACTTTCCAAATAAGTCATATATGTTTCCATTAACTCTAGATACATCCTTTAACTTTCAGAAGAGTCCTAAGTTAGTATTTTGAAACTCGAATTACTCGTTACAGCCTTCATCTTTCAGAAATCTCCAATTTAGGCCTCTAATTTTCAGGTAATACAATTAAATCCTTAATCTTTTAGAAGTGTCCAAATAAGTCCTCACAATTTCAAAGAATCCAAATACGGCCATCATCTTTCAGAAATCTCCAATTTAGGCCTCCAACTTTCAGATAACAAAAGTTTCATCCTTATACTATTAGATAATGCTAATAAGGCCTCTTACCTTAAGAAATCAAGATAGATCCTTCATCATTCCTTGAACTCCAAATAGGTCCTCAAAATTTTAGATACCTCTAAATACATCCTTCAACTTTATGTGCATTCCAAATAAGTCCTTTATCCTTTCGTTAACTCTAGGTACATCCTTCAACTTCCAAAAAAGTCCAAGTAAGCACTCAAATTTGAATAATAAGATTACATCCTTCATCTTTCAGATGTGTCCAATTTAGGCCTCTAGCTTTCAGATAACACAAATCACACCCTTAAACTACCAAAAACTTCTAATAATACATCCAACTATAAGAAAACTCAAAACTATATCCTTCACCTTTCAAGAAACTCAAAATAAGTCGTCCAACTTTAGTTACCTCTATATACATCCTTCAAGTTTTAGGAAACTCTAAAGACGTCCTCTACTTTTGAATAACTCTAGAAACATTCTTTACCTTTCAAAAAAAACAAAAAAAAAAAAAGCTACAACCCTTAGTGTGCATTGGAGTCTCACTTCTTCCCCAAAAACATTACCAAATAAAAAAGGAACCAAAGGAGTAGACATTGACCTATGATCATTTACATTATATATACTATCATCATAAAAAGTGTTAGTTGATTGCAACAAAGTTTTGCCGTTAGACTAATTCTTGAGTAGGGAACAAAAAGTAAACTCTTTCAATGCATGTCCTAGTCTGCTTCTTGAAGCTCAATGCATGTGATAATTGGCCTTTTCTGCACTTCTATGGAGTGAAGCATTGAGCCTACGCTTCTTTAAGTCTGCCAACTTTCCTTTACCTCTAAATACATCCTTCAAGTTTTAGGAAAATGAGTCATCTATTTTCCAGATAATTCTAAATACATCCTTCATCTTTAGATACCTCCAAGTACGGCCTTTATCTTACTAATAACTATAAATACATCATCATTTAGAAACTTCCATATAAGGCCTTTATCTTCCCAATAACCGTAAATGCATCCTTCAAAAACCTCCAAATAAGGCCTCTTACTTTCATATAACCCAAAATACATGAACTATAACACCATATCCATCCTCCTTTTTTTCAATTATCTCTAAATTAGTCATTCAACGCTCTTTTCCTCCAAATCTGTCATCCATATTTCCTATTACACCATATCGGTACTTCAACTTTTTATACCTCCAATTTTTGTCCTCTATCTAACACATACTTCCATTTCCATCCTTTTAACTTATGAAGCTCCAAATCCATCATGCAACTTTCAAATACCTCCAAATCTTCATAATTTTGCACTGATACATTTTGACAAGTTGTCTTCATTTTGGAACAAAAGTTGTTTTTAGCAAGGTTAGATTGTTCGAATTGGCTATTCGTAGAGTTGTAAAGTACAAATACTTGACAGATAATAGAATCAACTATAAATAGCTCAACTGAAAATTGATCACACCTCAGCAAACCATATTTCAAAACTCAATATAACATCGAGTTCTTCCACAAAAGATAAACAACAGACAAGAAAAGATTTACATTTCTTACAGATTAAAGTCCAGAATATAAACATAAGAAGCCTCCATTCATTATTAAAATTCTGCAAGTGACAAATTTATAAATTCTTATTGCACAGGGGATTGATTTCAAAAGAGAATCACAATCAGAATCAGGAACATTCATCGGCTCGAATTGCTTCTTGAAAGGAAGATTATCGACATTTTGCCGCAACTGGTTCCACTGTAAGAAGTAAGAAGAAAACTACAGCTTAGCCTTTAGAGTAAAGTGTGCTCCTGTAAAATACATAAACAAGGATCAAGAAACTGTAAAACATGGATCAATTCAAAGAACTTGAATGGAACAGTAAATTTACTTTCCTCGTTCGCAACTGGTCCTTATGAGGCTACGCCATCCTAAGATATTGCTAAATAAATGGATCTTATCAACGTCTATGAATGATAAATCATAGATCGAACTGTCAACTCTGAAAAATTGGGTGTTATCATATAGCTTTGTATCTGCTGAGTTCATGAGTTGGAAATAAGAGGACTCAAATCGATGACATCCGCCGCTATTACTAAAGATTCAAGAAGGAATTTTGTAATCACAAGTGGTACGATCCCAATGAAAATGTCTCGGGTTTACCTCTGTAGGGAGTTGGGTTAATCCGATTATAAATCAAGGTAAATTAGTACATAAAGGCAGTGCAAACCATGGATCCAGAAACAGGAGCAAGATTGAAAAGACGAGCACAATGAAATTACTGCCTCCCATTATAACAAGAAAATGAAGTAGTACTCCAACCGCATTAAAAATTGCCTATAAGGGGAGTTTTTGAAAAAATCCCTGCTATTAATCTTTGATCTCCATTATTATTAGCCTTTCAGATAAACAGAAAGATCCCCACCCCACCCCACCCCATAAAATTAATATATCTCCATTTGACGTTTTTGCTTACCAATGGAGATGGAGGATAATCAAGTTGCCATAGTCTAAAGAGTTGACTTTATGTGGTCAAATGCATATATAATTGTGTAGTCGAAAAGATATTTGGTGGTTGTCTACAAACCCCATCCTAGGCTTGACGGATCTTGGTTTGTTTACCACATTTACAACATAAAGATCACAAAGAAAGCATAGAATTTGGTCCTTACGTGAAATTAACTCTAGGCACCAGAATCAAATGAATTTTCTGGTGGATTGGTCAACTCGCCCATATGTTTTGATCATCCATAACCTTATTTTAAGTGAATAAAATTCGAATTTGTCCCCATTCATTTAAATGTTAATCATTCAAGAATCTACACTCATTTTTTTTTTATTTTTTTTTTAGTCCTTGTTCATATCTTGTGAGGTTTGGTCATGACATCCATAAACAGACAACTTTAATTGTAAATTTAGGTCATATGTTTGACCATTTCAGAGTTCATGACAACATCCATGATGTTGTAGGATACATTATTAGGGATGAGGCTATCAAGTACACTATGAATATAAATATTTGACCTTGGTTAAAGAATAAAAGAAAAAAATGATTTTGGTACCTTAGACGGGATCTTTTTCTAACCCTTCCAGTCTTACTGAACCTAATTTGTCCAAAACGTACCATGACATCATGGATAAAAGTTAATTTTAGATATAAGTAGAATATGTAATTTGATCTGACCTTGATTGGAATTAAAATCATATTTTTAATAAATTTTGATAAAAATTAATGAAATACGTGATGAAAAAATTGTGAGTTCATTAAACATGTGGTTCAAACTGATGGTTGATTTTGATTTAAACTAAAATCTAGATTTTATTTCTACCAAACAAGGACCATATGTCCGGCACATCAAACATATACATTCTTATAGAAAACTTACGATACATATATTGGTCTTAGCTCGTCGAAGCTCGACAAGTGATCTAAACGAGCAAAAACCTCATAGGAGACGGCCACCAACTCCGATTACTCCTAACAATAGGTCCCATTATAAATACTCGTGCAATCTAATTAAGATCAAAATTTGAAGACCCTGCTCCCCTTTTGCATGTTACATATACAATACTAGACGAGACTTGACAATATACGAATGCACCTTACCAAATCTCGGCCAGTGTTCTAATCCTAACTCTATAGAACAATCATGGGAAAATAGTGAAAAAATTTGGCCAAACTACTAACATGAAGAGAGTGTAAAATCCTAGAATTTTAGGCAAAAGATACTCACAATCCTGAATTCAGTCAACAAGTTTTCATTGTATCTTCTGCACTGGTGATTTATCTTTATCCTGGTTCCCGTGCTTCCCAGCTGATGGACACACTATCCATTCGCTACGATGGCTGTTATGTGACTTCGACAAGGCAGATTGAACGGTTTATACAGTGGTTTTCTCCCATACTAACTGTGCACCGAAAAGTAACTTCATCGACTAAGCTGCACCTTAAACATTAACTGCGTATTCTACAAATATATATCAGCATTTCGAGTGACATACTCGACCGACTCTTCCCAAACATTTTACCATAGCCAAGGCTGTATAAACATTATTTCACAAAAGCAGTTGATAGATGAAATGAGATCTCTTTTAGTACCTTTCATTCAGTATCCACCCAGAGACTACTCCATTGCTGAGAATATAAAAGTCTTCTGAGTATGACATGTTTGTAGAAGTTTCTTGTTCGGAAGAACAATGCTAAGGCAACGAGAGATCCCGAGATGGTAACAGATGCCATAATAATAAACGATAACTTGAAACAGTGATTTCCAATGCACGTTTTTCCATTATCCGATGCTTCTCTGTCGTAGAAATAACCAATTGTCCTGACAGAAAGAACATAAGATCCAACAGGACCGGCAATGGTTATGGTGTTGAATATTGTTCCCATATGCACTTTACCAAATAGTTCAGAAGCGATTGTTGGCATTAGTGACCACTGTGAGCCATAACAAACACCCACCAAAACTGAACCGGCATATAGAGCACCCGGAAAACCAAAAGCAACCACAACATAACCCAAGCTCATAGCAGCTAGGGTAATTGCAATGAACAAGGGCCTCGGCCATCCTTTTGCGTGCAAGAAATAATCCGAAATATAACCAGCTCCAAATCGACCGAGAAAATTCCAGATGCTCCATAAAGAAACCAAAGTATTAATCTCTAACCTAGTGTAACCAAGAGATCCTCCTATTTGTGCCAGGTTATTCACTGTGGCAAGTCCTGAGCCCATGCCACAAGCAGTTGTGATGAATAAAAACCAGAAACTGATAGTGCACATTGCTTGCAGAAGATTCAGGTCGTCCCCCTGTCTCATAGTTTCATCACTTGTTTCTGTAATTTGATCGGCACCATTTGAGACCTCATTTTGTCTGATCTGTGTCATATCCTCTCTGTCATCAGTTTGGTTATGCTCAAGCAGGGATTTTATCATCCTATACGATTTCTTTCTCTGGGCATTAATTGCAACAAAACCCAGGGAGACTAGAAACAAGACGAGTACAACAAAGGTGAAGATGCGTATTGACAATCTTAACTTGAGAATATTCTCAACGATTATTACGGCTGTAAGATAAGACGCTAGAATAACAGCAAGAAAAGAGAAACTGTTCAAGTATCGTTTCTCGTCTTCTTCATTTGTTTTGTAAATTCTTACAAACCCCATGAACAGAAGAGAACTTATTGTGGGCAAAAACGCCAGCATCAGTAGATATGAACTAGGCTTGTCCTTGAAAATTGTCTGGTACACTTGAATCAATATAGCTCCACTCAAACCAAGAAAGCCCTGTCAAAAACAACATATACTTGAGCAAAAACAAATTCTTGTGGTGACATACAAGCAGTTCAAAATATCTCAATATAGCACGCGTGAAGTGCAGAACAGTGGAACCTATTAAACTGAAGTGGACATTTCCTCTTTCTTACGTCGAAGTATTGGAGAATTCTAGGTTCACATGCCGGTGAATTCAGCTCAAATAAGTGCATTCTAAATCAGTACCATAAATAGATGAAATGAAGTTTCAGTTTTTATGTGACTATTAATATAATGTACGGTAAAATAACCAGTTCAAGCCACAACAGAGGTTGGTATAAATATTCTAACGCCCCGTTCGATAGGGATTAAAATTCAATTAAAATTGAAAATATAGCCGTTATTGGATCCCACTGTCTAATAACACTCAACAATAACGACTAGTTTTTCAATTTTAATCTCTACCAAACAGGCTCTAAATATGTGATCAATGCTTTCAATTTTATGTCATAACGCATGTTCAAGAAGTCCGATATTCCTTCATGTTTCTAAGAATTCTTAAAGGGGCTAAGTTGTCGACAAAAATATGTATTATGAGAATATTAGGCTTACCTTAAAATAAGCGAGTTACTTAAATGTAATATTTTATTTCCAGACATGTTGGAATATGTTAACTTTTTCTTACAATTAGTAACTTATTTTCAAAATTAACTCTTACATTTCTATCAAACTTACTTATTTTTAACATTAAACGATATAAAGATTATTTATATTAGAATTTAATAATTATTTGCTTATAAGTAAACTTTACAGGCTTAGAACAATGCTAATGTGTATTGCACTAAAATGGTTACAACATAAGCTAAAATATACGACGACTACAAAAATTCGTATCAATTACAATATGTTTAGGACTATGTTTAGCTGACGTGACAAGAAAAAAAATAGATATAGTCAAGGGAACTGTGAGGCTCTATAGACTTTATGAGTCATTATTCTCTCACCTGTTTATAATTTTTCCTTTATCCGATAAACGACACATTCGATGTGAACTATGAATTATAGACTGAACCGACTCGGAGATGAAATTTGAACCTGATCGTCTCTATTTATTATATATTAATGTCATGTAGATGGAAAGCCTTTACGTTTAGTTGACACCTAGACTGGTTGGGGATGCTCTTAAAACATGATTAAAAATCAGTCGACCCTAATTATATGTCCATAAAAATACAATAATTATTCACCCAAAGTCGGAATTTACCTTCATGATGCCGACAATAGTGCCGGCGTAATTCTGAAAATTATGCACGCCGGTGACCACGTTCGCCGTGTTAAAAAACGTCATGGCGTGAGCCGCCAGGAGCATATACAAGCACATCACCGCCACCGGCGGCCGTGGAAGCACTTGAGTAACAGTCAACCACATGAGAAAGTACCCTAGAAAGCACTGAACGGCGCCGGCCAACAGCACCACCCACGGCCCCCCACGGCCATCGCGGACGGTGGCGGAGTAGAGGAGGCCGGAAAGGATGCCTGCGTTTGCACCCAAATCTTTGAAAGCAGAAATTGTGTTGAGCGTGGATTGATTGTAGCCTTGGCTGGATTTTAAGACTGGGGAATAGATGCTGAAGGTGTAGAGGGAGCCACTGGTGCACTGAATCCATATGCTGGCTACTGTGGCCACCCATTTGTTCTTGATTAGGGATTTACGGCTTGGATTGTAATCTAAATCCATTTTTTAGGAGTTGCGGCAATTTGGATTGAGGATTTTCTTGGATTAAGGTTATGGGAAGTTGAGAATAATTAAATTAAAATTAAATTGGGGTCTGTTTTCCCCTGGAGTACTCGAATGCCGAGTTCCTAGANGATTAAGGTTATGGGAAGTTGAGACTAATTAAATTAAAATTAAATTGGGGTCTGTTTTCCCCTGGAGTACTCGAATGAGGTGAGTTCCTAGAAGCCCACGTGGCTTTTCCAATCACCCTTCATCATTGATTAATCTGTTGAAATTCAGGACGTGTTCGATAGAGATTAAAATTGAATTAAAATTGAAAAATTAATCGTTATTGTTGACTTTTATTAGACGAATGGAACTCAATAACGACTTTATTTTCAATTTTAATCCCTCCCAAACAAGGCCTCAATTTTCCGTCCCGGACAATAATACAAAGGAGAATTCCATTTGTAAAAAAAAAATTCTTCTGTGAAATTTACCGACAGACCCAATAGCGAGGTAGGTGGGTGTCTGTTATAGCATTTTTTTATGGAATTTGCTAAAGGTACCCGGGCGTTTACATGCTCGGGTACACGACCCCACCGCCCCTCTCACAATGAGAGGGCCCGAGGTGAATTAAATAATGGGGTGGGTCCCCCCATTGTGAGTGGGGGGCGTGGGGTCGGGTAATGCTACAGGTAACCCAACAGGTTCCAGTAGCATTACTCTTTTTTTTATTGATGCGGGACCCACCAATGTGTATGTATGTAAGTTTTCCGTAAAAATATTTTCTGTACATCAAATATTGCTCTAATACAAATGTCTCGTACCAATTAAAATACAGTTGTTTGTTAAAAACGCTGAAATATGTTAGGAGTTTACGTATAAAAATATTTTATTGAAAAATGTAAAGCACGAAAGTTAATTTTATCTTGGCTATTCAAATCTTGATACTCTCAAAATCACACATTCCCAAGTGATTTACTACTTTTCAAGTGTATATCCATCGAGTAAGAACTTTTAAATCCAATCACGACGTCATATTAGTGATTCCGTCTAGTCACACCCAATCACCACGGTTGCCATATTGCTAGTGGCCACTTGCCACTACATCAAACTACTTGCCATGTAATCACTACACCATTGCCATGTCAACCGACCTAGATTTCAATTCTAAAAATTTTAAATCTCCTCAATTCCCATAATAATGTTATATCAACAAGCTCTCATTTCAATTCCCAACACTCTTGAGGCTTTTTATAGAGGGGGTCGATTTGACCCAACTCGATCCTTAGACACATAAGCCCAGTCCTTTGGCTCGAAGGTTATGAATAAAAAATCGAAACTCCTTTTTTCGAGATTGGGATAGACTACTTTTAACGTATATAAAATTAAAATTGTACACGGATAAAATATTACATAAATAATATTTTCTAAAATGTTTAAAAAAAAAAAAAAAAAAAACTAGCGAATTTAACATAAACAACACTTACAATTTTTGAAGTCAAATTTTGAAAATTTTCTAGCGATTATTTTGTCCACTTTATCTAGGATCCGGAACTTTACATTTTTTCAATCTTTAAATACATTAAACTCTATATACAAGATGCATGCATGTAATATATTTTCACAAAGTTTGAAGACTCGCATAGAAGACGTCTTTGAGCCAAATCTATATCAAGATATGAATTCAAATCGGGG
>CAIGRF010274963.1:7892-22329 GCA_903798235.1 Fraxinus ornus
TTTTTTTTTTTTTTTGCGGAAAGAATGAGTTTTTAAATAGTTGTATTTTTCTGAAAAATGTGTGGTTAAAAAATAGAATTTTTTGGATTTACGTAAAGAATATTTTATTGTGAAAATATGTGATTGAAAATGAATATGATTTTTTTTTAAAAGAATGATTACCAAACAAGACTTAGTCCTTGTTTGGGCCACATTTTTTTTTTCATTTTCATTCTTCTATTTATTTTCAATCACACATTCTCCAATAAAATAATATTTTTCATCATATCAATAACTTTTTCTTCTTTTTCAACCACATATTTCTCATCACATCAACCAAAAAAATACATTATTTTAAAAATAATGTGCACCAAACGAGACTTAATTCGAACCATTTATGTAATGCAGACTTAATTCCAACCATAATGCACCCACATCATTTTCCTACTTTTTTTCTCTCTTTTTCACCCCTTTGGTTTCAAGAATCCGTACCGACTGTTTTCATTCTCTCAGTCTGTTGATTCCAATTCTTTCACTCTGTCCAAACGTCGTACGTACCATAGGTCAAACCGTCAAAGTTATTACAACCACACTAGCTCCCGCACCAATTAATATTGGTACTAATAATATTTTTTTTTCTTTTTTCGTTTCCTTTTCTATTTGCTTTTTAATCAACAGTCCGTTCGGTACAGATTAAAATTCAATTAAAATTGAAAATATAGTCGTTAGTGGGTTCCACTTGTCTAATAAAAATCAACAATAACGACTATTTTTTCAATTTTAATCTCTATCGAACGAGCTCTAAAATTAAGTGGTTATCATTTTATCCCTTTAAAAAAAATTAAGTATGCTAGCACTTGTTTGATACTTGTTTAAATTACAAATATCATTTGATTAATTATTTTTTATTTATACATTTTATGAAACCCATAATTATTGCTTGCTTAATTAATCTTCGTTCATTTTTGTTTATTCATAATTAAAAATGATTATAAACAACTCCAAACATGCCTTAATATGTCAAGTGACGATTTAAGGTTCAATTAGACTATAGTTTACAAAATCGAAAAAGATGAATACTCAGTTGCAAGAAATAGGAGGAGGTTGTACACCCACTTACATCGTTTCATTCAGATCTCGATTTTCCCATTATTTAACAGTCCTTGAATAGGATTATAGAGTTTTAAAAGGGAAGGGGTATGACCATTTCCATTATTCAGAGTTTTTTTCACTTCTCTTGATTAAAAATTTTCAATTTGTCACGATCTGAACCCTGCAAATTCTTCACTAAAGCACCAACATGGTGGCGAGGGCCACGTAGGCTTCCAATAGTACGACACGTGGTGAATAAGCACGTCGAATTCGATAGAAGCATCGCCAAGATATTTTAAATTGTATCTCTTCTATTTCTATCTACAATTAATGAAAACAAGATATTAATAATAATAATTTACACTTAATTTCGATAAGTATAATTATCTATGCATTCTCTTAATTAAAACTAGAAGTTGGATAAAATAGATAAGTATGCAATTATTGGATAAAATAGATAAGTATGTGAATTTGCAACGTAATTACTTGTTCCATGAAATTTGCAATTTTGAACTTTCCATAGACAAGTGGCCTGATGGATTTACAGCTTTTAATGCCATTTTTTCTTCCTCTCACAATATTTTGTTGACTTGTCCAGGTAATTAATTGTATTTACACTGTATTTTCCTTTCTTCAATCTTTTCTTCTAAATTTTGAACTATCTGTTTTAACTAAAAACCTTTTTTGACAAAATAAATTTGTTGGTAATTAAGTAGCTACTTAGAAAGTCAATACATTTACCTATAAATTTATGAATAATGCTAAGTGTACATTCTATGGATTACATCTTGTTGTACATTGTGTGGGAGTTCAAAAAGTTAATAAAAATATTAATTTGATCGTTGGAGTGCCAACGCAGATTAACCCTTTTTTCATTCAAAAAGTTAATAAAAATATTAATCTGATCGAAGGAGTGCCTACGCAGAGTATCCCTTTTTTCTTGGTTAGATGATCTAGGTGTCTAAAATTGTTTATCCAAGTATATAGGTAGTTAGGAACATGGTAGGAGATATATCGTCAACAAAACTCTAAAAAAAATTTAGGTCAAGACAATTATTAATGAAAACAGAAAAATCAAATATTAATTAAATAAAATCTATGATATATCAATACTTGGAATAATTTTTAATGGAAAAGAAAAGGTAAATATAAATTAACTATATGCATGATATATATTAATACTTGGAATTAAGTCAATGAAGCGCTCGCGAGAAGCAAATATTTGAGCCATACAAGCACAAGGGTTGCATGAACACAATTATCGACATATGAGCTCCACATCTTTTCTGTTAGGTTTTACAGATGTTGGCAATCTTTTCACAAAACTATTGTTTAAAAAGAGTTTTTAAAAGTCAAAGTGTTAAGTGATAAGTTGCATAGGTGAGTTAGAAGTCCTAGGGTTCGAGTATAAAACAAGGAGAAAAGAGTCGTCGCAATTTCGCTAGCATGTCATCCAGATGACGCTCGAATGGTAAAAATCGAAGCTGCATCGCCCGCCTGTCGCTTGGATCTCGCTCGAGCGACACACCGTCACTGGAGAAAACCTAATTCGCAATTTTCAAGGTTTTTATTCGGCTCATACTACCAAAAACCTCTACATTATATATATATATATATCCAAGCCTCCATTCGAAAGAAGAGGGGATGGACATTGAGAGAAACAAGAAATTACTTCCTACATATCATTCTATTAGTTCAAACTTTATTTTGATTTCTTCGTAACATTGAAAACATCAACTTCACATAAACCAAACACCAAAATACATACTTCCATAACATCTGTCGGAATTATGAAAATCAAGGAAGATGATCGGAGTTTCGATTGTTGGAGAACGAGGAGTTTTCATTGATCCACAGAAGATAGATGAATTCAGAAGGTTTGGAGTTGGTGCAGGAACACGCAATCCAAGAAGGCTTTGGTAATTACATCAGGATGTCAGAAAGTACTAGAGTTAGTTGAGTTTGACAGTATTGTAAGTTGGTTCATTTATAGTGAATTTTTACTAGTTTGGGCTCTGAGTTTTTACTCAGTTACGGGTTTTCTCCGTCAACAATTTTGAAATGTCATTTATTTTTCAGTAATTTATTAACTGCGATAATTTAACATATGATAGTTGTACATGTGACTTCATCTGGATTAATTAATAACTGTAACCTATTGTATTTATCAATTGATAAATTTAAATTCCGCATAAACACCTATTCACTATCCTCTAGGTGTTAATTGGATCAAATTTCGTTATTTCACTTTCTATCCCAAGCTAGTAATTATGCAGGTGTTACGTTTGAATATGTTAATGAGGTATCAATTTGAATTTTGAGATTTTTGACTTGAATTTAATCGTTTTGGATGCTCTCCCATGATGAGAGAATTTGATTTAGGTGAAGACTCTTACAAGTACATCACGTAACTCATGAAATTCTGAACTAGAATGAAGTAGTTTTGCTTTGTCTTTTAGCACTTTTGTACACCCTACCTTTGAGTGACGTAAATTCTCTATTTTTTCTTACTTTGTTAGGGGGTTAGACATCCCTTCAAAGTTTTGAACTTTCCATTTCGACATTAATAATAAAATAAGCCACCGTGATTTCAAGTAAAAAATAAAAAAGTCAATAAAAGCTCCTCCAAAATCAAAAGCACAAAATAATCTCAAAAGTGTTTTTTGTTTATTTTCCAAAATTAATTCAGATAGTATATTTACCTTTATACCCTCAGATAAGAAAAATTTTCCATAAATACCGTAGGCCACCACCCCTATAATTCCTACTCATTGTGTTACTTGCTTAAACCTTGCACTCACTTTTCCCTTATCGCTTCCCTCTCTCTTTCCTAAACAAATATCTGCCACCTCCCATCTGATAGGAATTGCAGGCTACCAGCTATATATATATACATACATATGTCCCACAAGTGACTGAAGTGAGGGTCATTTACAGATAGATACACCATACACGTACTGACCTAGCCCATAAGAGTATATTACTTTATGATCATGGATCATGTTGGAAGTGATAATTCTATGCAAAGCCAAAATTTCCAACTCGATTTACTAAAGAAAAGAAATCTTGCAGAAGCTAATTCCAGCTCAATTTTACCTTCAAATTCGGGAAATTTGGAAGCACAAAAGAAGCCTCAGCCAAAAAGAAACTCAACCAAGGATAGGCACACAAAGGTCGATGGCCGGGGTCGTCGGATCCGTATGCCTGCAACTTGTGCTGCAAGGGTTTTCCAGCTTACTAAAGAATTAGGCCACAAATCAGATGGTGAAACCGTCGAGTGGTTGCTCCAGCAGGCGGAGCCGGCGGTGATCGCCGCTACAGGTACTGGAACCATCCCGGCAAATTTTACTTCTCTTAACTTATCGGCTAGAAATTCTGGTTCAACCATGTCAGCACCGTTATATCCGAGGAATAATTATTTTAACCAGAGCTTGAGGAGTAGTATTGAAGATTCACATAGGAGGGTTTTGTTTTCTGGAGTTGGATTATCATCATCTGATAATATTAATCCATTAAATTTTCCTAATGGTAATATAAATGTGAATTCTATGTTACAAGCAAAGCAAGAACCGGCAGTTCAAACTCACATGTTTCAGTCGAGTACCGGGTCGATTCCTGCGAGCCAGGACCAGATTCCGGCGACGACGTTTCTTATGGTGACAAATCATAGTAGTCAAATGATGAGCGGTGATTCTTTATGGACATTTCCAGGTATTGGGAACTCTAGTACTGTGTATAATGGAAGTTCAATGCCTAGTAGTGGACTAAATTTTATGAATTTTCCTACAACTTTGGCACTTTTACCAGGGCAACATTCGGGTATGGGAAATGGTGGTGGTGGTGGTGGTGGCAGTGGCGGCGGGACAGTGGTGGATGGACATTTAAGCAGGCTAGCAACACTCAGTGGGTTTAGGCTGGGAGATTCCGAGGCTCAGGCGACCGGCCATGGCGCAGAGGGCCATGATCAACACGTTACAACTAATTATCACTTATGAATGGGATTGACCAAGTGTATGATATATGCCCTTTTTCTTAATTTTCACTGATTTCTTAGATATCCTAGATTTATAAATTACATTGCTTGAATTTCTATTCGATCTAGTTACATTTTTATGTTCGTACTTTAGGGTTTTGTGCGAAATATATGAATAATGCTATTGGCTGCCATTCGCATAGTAATTATATGAAGAAAATAAAGACATTGATTATATTCCTAGTTATTATATGCTGATCTTTCAAAAGATTGCCTGTGTCATCTATGCTTCGGGTTCAAGGAACTAAGACTGATTTGCATGTAAAAATGCACACTCAAAATTTACTTGCTCAATTGACATTGATATTTTATAAGCTTAATTTGTTAGGCATGAGATAAAATTAAATCGTTTTCAACATGGACCCTTTCGTCCGAACCACGCGCACGATAAAATGGCATAGTGGTGAGATTTGAAGATGAATCTTTTATCTGTTTCCATACTGTGTTGAACTACCTCATTAAGATGTTAGAAATTGAACAAACTCAAAACGCTCACTCTAGCTCCCCTCTCTAAGTATGTGGTTTAGATTCCCAACATCTATATTTTTTCTTACGTGGAGTGCACTTAGCAGCTAAACAGTGCTCATTTTGACTTCTGATTCTACTCTTCTCTATTAATGCTAATATATTAGTACTAGATTATCTGTGATTAAGGGTCCATAAAATTGACAAAAAGGTACACAGAAAATTGGCAATTTAGTATCCATATTATTTATCATTTTCAGGTGGCTCTCAGGAGCCTTATCTGCTGGCACATTGCCTTGAACTCCTATAAATTTACTCAGTACATGTGGATTAATCATTCCTCCTCTTTCTTATATAAGGTGACTGCAGCCATGGTCATGGTGGTGGTGGCCCTACCACATTTGCCATACCAGCCTGTAAATCAGGACCGTCAATAAATGGTCTGTTCTTGATAGATAAACATGATCAGTTACAGTTACAGATAGTTTTGAGCATCTTTATGGAGTTATAGAATTAGGGTATCTGCTAACTTTGCTTTGCTGTAATGGCCCAGTACATTATTGCCATTCCTGCACAAGCATATAGACAGAGACATGCGCACTGTATGTGGTTGTTTTTTCGCAATGTTCCATCAGATATTATTTCCAAATGCAGCACAAAAATAATGCAAGTGAAACTATTCCTCTTCCAATTTTTTTTTTTTTTTTTTGGAAGAATTCAAGTTTTTACATCAATAACATTAAAAAAAAAAAAATCAGAATTCATGACGTTGTCTTAGAAAACTCCATATAATGTTTAGAAGAGAGGATTAGATAGACGAGTATTCAATTATGTACCAATTATTGTATACCTATGCATACCGACAATGTCTCCAGGGGCGGATCCAGCACCTGGCCAGCCCCCGCGGCCGCCCGTGCTGGATCCGTCGGAGCTCTGTCTTGCCGTTCAACCGCCAAGAATTCTGAAGTGAAGAAGAAGATTGCTCTCTACTGTGCTTTCCCTTCCTTATTGTTTGTTTAGGCCTTTATTTCAAAAAATAAGGCCCAATGTAATCAAGAATGAGCCCAAACTCTTTTGTCCATTAAATTCCAAGTCCATTACCAAACCAATTTACCATTAACCTACAACAAAATCACCGGCATGGGAGGGAGGGGAAATTCGGGCGAATGTGCGATCGGAGTCGGACAGTGAACTGGTAACTGGTAGTTTGGTACCAGTAGCAGTGGGCTGGAATCTGGTCCCTGGAGAGTGGAGAGTCGTGGACGGGTGGGGTGGACTATGGTCTGGAGCCTGGAGGAGCAGTGGAGCTTTCAGCTTCGTGACTTCGGCAATCGTCTGCCGAAGAGAAATCGTCTGCTGCTGGGGCCTGGGGGAAAAAGGTATTTGCTCACTCACAAGCTTCTTCTTAATTTCAATATTGCTAGCAAACTAGTAGTTGGCTTGGCTAGTTGGCACTTGGCAGTTGCTATAAATTCTATGAATAATGAATCTGTGATTTTAGGATTTTTTTTTTTTTTTTTTAGTTTTTGTGAATTTGTGATTTGTGATTTATGAATTATGAGAGACTGAGAATATGAGTTGATATCTCGATGAGTTATAAGTTTGATTTGTGAATTGCGATTTGGGAATTTAGGGTTTTAAACAATTAGGAATAAGTGAAAAAATTAATGGTGATTGGTGAAGAATGAAGATGTTTCATGTTTGAGGTTTGGCTTAATTAAACTATGTGTACACTATTTTTTCGGCTATTACGAGCGCTGATTGTCTACGGTCAACGATATCCGCCCGTGCTGGGTCCAATTATTGGATTCGCCCCTGAATGTCTCGAGGTAGTCTAAACCATGCATACTGCCAAAAGGTCTACAACACGACAAGTGATGACAAAAAAACTCGCTCTGCCCCGAATGGGGTAAAAAAACCCGCCTCGACGGGTTGGCGGGGTGGGGATAGCAGCCCCATCTCAGGGTGGGTGAAGAATAATAAAAAAAATTAACTACAAATTACAAAAGCACAAAAAAAAGATTTTGTTTTCGGTGTTTGCTTTGGATATTGACGTAGTTAGTTTGAACATTATTTGCTTTGAATTTTAAAATTCTGAATTTGTATTTTAACTGTAAATTTTTTAAAGGAAAAAAAAGAGACAGGAAACGGGCAGGCCCGCGCCCCGCCCCGTTTAAGGCAAGGCGGGGCGGGGCACCCCCACCCTGAACCGTCCTGCTGTCATCTCTAAACACGACTAGATTGTGTAAAGACTTTAAACTTCTAGATGATGTTATATTCAGTATTGTACGAGAACACCATGTCAAAAAAAGCAATAAAAAAAAAAATAGAATACTATCAATCTATCATTGTTGTTAAAGAAAAATGTAGTTGTAAAATACTTTATCAACAGCAATATTGGTTTAATATAGTAATGTATATTCAACTGCAAAATAGTTATGCATTTGAATGTGTACATTTAAGAACTAGATTTTTGTTTTTAAAAACATTCCTACAATGATATCAATGTTTCATTTTGGTGATGAAATTATAACTACAAAACAGTTGTCTTTGATTTGAATATGTGCTTTTAAAACATTCTGGCAATAACGTCAGTTTTTTTTTTTTTTTTTGGCGATGAAATTATGATTAAAAATATTTAAATTTTATCGTTAAAACATAAGTTTCGTCGGTGGTCAGTGAACTAAGTGAAATCTCAATTGGGTCATTGAACTTCAATTTAATTTTAAAGTTTTTAACATGTCACATTTACGTGCTTTATTTTTCAAACTTTAATGATTTGCCGTATTGATAAGTTGGTGTTTCGCAAACATGTCGCAGTATGGCTCCCAATTAAATAATTTTCATTAATTTGGGGAACAACAGTGAGAGTAGTAAAAATTTAAACCAAGTTAAAGTTCAATTATTCAGATGAAACTAAACTGAAGTTCATCATTTTCTAAAACTCATTTTTCTTATACTCATTTTCATTTGCACACATTTTCATTAACTTTACAACCACACATTTCATTATATTTTATCAAAATTTAGTAAAAATCTGATTTTTAACTAAACCAAACATGGACTAAGTATAGTTCAATGATTGCTGATGAAATTTTCCCTGCATAGTATTGGCATATCTCTTGCTAATATTCCCTTTTATCCTGGATTATATATATTGCTAAAAGAAAAGGTAAATATATAGTTAGGGGCGTAGATGGAATCTAGTTAGCCACTTGACAAGAGGTCATGGCTTGACTTTTCTGGTTCAATCATACTACATGTACAATGATGGTTGATAATGTTTGTTGACAATCATGATTTGACATCATCACATTCATTCATTTCAAAAAAATTCAAAAATTATTTTTTAAATCAACAGTCCTGATTTTGTCACATTAAACATTGTCAATAAATCTTGTCAACTATCATTGAACAAGTAGATTAATTCTTTCTAGTTGGTCGAGCAAAGTTTGGTTACTCGTATTTCTCTCTTGCCTCTTTCGACCTGCCCTAAAGTTCGTCAAGACAAGACAAGCCTAGTCGAGATTATGGAATAATTTTTCCAATGAGTTAAACTAAGAATTTAATGTAAAACATAATGTGAATTTTCATTTTGGCATTTGTGGCACATATATTTACAGCAATTTAGAACGTGAAATTTTGTTCAAGTTAACAATTAACAAGTAGACGATGTATGGCTATAATTTTATAATATGCCAACTAAGTGATACAAATTTGATAATTTGACTTAATGCTCAATAAATATGTGGTATTTGTGAGTTTTACGAAATACGTGGATAAAGAGTTGTTTGATTTTTAGCACAAATATCGTTTACTTTTATATAGATCTACAGCTTTTTTTAATTGATAATGCTAAAATTTCTTTTATGTCAAGAAAAGAAATCAATCTGTGTCAAATTTCGGTGCCTCTTTCTTGGTGCAGCATAAGATTCTTTAGAAATTGGCTCCCACAGTTCCAAATTACTTTTTATTTACATTCCAAATTCACTTTTCAATACTTTTTTTCTGGTCTAAAACATGCATAAATCATTACACTTTTTTTTCTTTATCTTGATCTTTCCCATATACCATTTCACTCAGAAAATTGAGTAAATTTCAAATGGGATCGGGCGATAATATCTTTGCTGTCGTGACAAAGAATATTGATGTTCTTGCAATGTAAAATATAGAATTTACTGTACTATAGAGTTTTCCTTGTGTTTTGATAGTAATTAATTTTTATTTTTTACTTATCAGGCCTGTGGTTTCTCTTGTTTATCCTCTGTAAGTCGCCTCTCTAACTTATTTTCACCAGATTATATTCTTAAAAGTGATCAAATCTTGCTGCATTTGTCTTCAGTATGTCTAGCATTGAATGGTAGAGAACACGACCCAAATTTATGGAGAACGAGTGATTCTATAGACCCAAAAAACATGCTATACATTTATTAGTTTGTACTACATTTCATCGAGAACGAGATAATTTCTGTTTTTGGATTATTTACAGATATTGTTCCATCAAGGCTATAGAAACGCAATCTCGAGCAGATGATCAGCAGTGGCTAACATATTGGGTTCTTTATTCTTTGATCGCCCTCTTCGAGCTTACATTTTCCAAAGTTCTTGAATTGTAAGCTCTTTGCATATATCTAACAACGCAAAAAAAGAAAAAAAAAAAAACTATTTGCTTAGTTGACACAACTTCAAGAATTGTGTAATTGTTGAAACAGGTTTCCTATTTGGTCTTATGCTAAGCTGATTGGCGTGTGCTGGTTGGTGCTGCCTTATTTCAATGGAGCTGCATATGTTTACGAGCATTTCATAAGGCCTTTTTACAGAAACCCGCAGGTTAAAATGTGGTACATCCCTCGAAAAAAGGATGTATTCAGTAAGCCAGATGATATTCTAACTGCTGCAGAAAAATATATTGAAGAGAATGGACCTGAGGCATTCGAAAGGCTTATAGCCACGGTAAGCCATAACCCTCTTTTACTTTATCCGGACTTGGATCGACTGCGAAAAACATGGAGAATAACCCTCTTAATTTTGTGCAGTCTGATAGAGAAGCAAGAGCCAGGAGGGGTAAATATACAGTGTTTCAAGATGATTATGGATATTATTGACCTGCAGATATTGATAAACATATTGTAAATTTGCTGCAAGGGATGTATTTCTAAGAATTCTAGGAACCTTAACATGCTAGTATTGGTCATGTTTGAACCTAAATTTACAACTTGGGTTTCCTATCTATGATTCTTGATGATGTTTATGAGCATTTGCTCGTACTTGGCATAATTAATTGATATTTTTGTGAGTTACATGTTTGTTTAGTATGTTAAACACGAGAAGATTAGATGGAATTAGAGAAACAAAGACAAGAGTACATTAGCTATGTCGTCTAGTTATATTGAGTTCTATGTATATTTAATGACATGTTTGGCACGTTAGATTGTTCACGAAGAAAAAAAAAAGGTTGAAAAACTTGGATGTTACCTAGCTCTAATTAATATGCTGTTACATCCATGAATACGATTTCGTCGATTTCATTAATGAAAATTGCAATTAATTTGTTCAAAGTCAAATTAAAAATGTCAACAAAAACTTTATAAACAATTAGAATTTCAGCCTTTAAATTTGCGGGCTATTGTTAAAAAATTTCAGCCCATCTTGATTGGGCCTAAGAGTGGCCATCGGATAACTTGGTTGAAGACCACAACGTGGGCTGGCAAAAAGCCTGAAGTGCATGCCATAGATCACTAACTACCCAATTAGGGAAAATTGTGCCAAAGAACTTCCCTTCGATTCTTTAATTTTCACTTACATAAAAACTAACACTTTATTAAAGAAAAATGTTATTTTTTATCACTGATAAATGTTAGTTTGATGCCCTTTTTCAAGTAATATTTTGTAAAACGACATTATTAATTAACGTTTGATTATTCACATGTTACAATTTGAAACAATTATCTAAGGTTCCATGATTATGTATGATGTCACAAATTGTATACTCGATGGTTCGATTATAGTAGACATAATTCGTGACGTGATCAAAATATGTCGTTTAGAATCGGTATATAAAGTTGGACGCTTTATGTTGATAAGATTGCATTGTTCTTACTGAGATTTGTCTAAATTTGATAATAAGAATAATAATGTGTTTTTTTATACATATTGAACAGGACTGCGTAGATGACTCATTTGTAACTGCTCGGAATGCGATTCTATTCGATTATTAAACAAGTCACATAAATCTTGAGCGAATAATGTACATTTGATTGCTTAGTTCAAGTTCTTTGATGTACCAATGAATGAAGTCTTAATTAGAAAATTGATCTCGGTGCTTTAGGAATTCTTAGGATGGGCCATAAGCACTCGGCGGAGGAGGCCTCTTTTGGGGTCGCCACCGTCGGTGTCGTCACTGGATATAAGTGGTTGGGGTGGTACATGGTGGATTTGCTAGGTTTTGTGAAATTAGGTTAATTTCAAGTTTTTGGGCTTTTCTTTGAGACTTGGGCCAATCTTGTTGGATAATGACTTTTGTTTTAAGGATGAGACTCAAAAATTAAATTGACCCACATTTTGGATATTGTACGGATTGGACTACAAGGAAATTGAAGAATTGAGACGGAATGTAGACCAATGGAATGTTTTAACTCTTGTTGTAATTTAAATTCTTAGGAAGGGCATAAGTGATTATAATTCATTTAATTATTACTTTTATCGCTTTATGGATGATGAATTAATGTATGATTATCACATATCATGTAAATTAAATGAAACACCATCCAATGCACTAAAATTATATGTATTAGTATTGCATAGTTTTTTATCAATCTAAATTAATTAGAAGTGGTTAAAAAAATATATTTAATAATTTAGTGCCATTATAATTGTTTATAATTGACCGATTAATTATTAAATGAAAATCCAACGGTTCAAAATACTAAGTGGGAGAGGGTTTATAGGCATGTATAAACCCGCGACCTCCTCCATTATCCATATTATTATTAAAATATCTAGTATCAAATTACATTGGTCTCCCTATATGAAGAATATGTTATTTTAGATTAACTGAAATTGGATCTTGTATTAGAATATTTTAAAATGGAATAATGGGGTGATTATCATATAGATAACATCTCATATATTTCGGACATTTTAAAATTAGTGACGAAAGTTATTACACTTATATATGAATTTTTTTTAGGACTTTCTATAGAAGGTTCCAACAAATTTATTCGCAGGGCAAATAATAATCAATACTCATTTTTATTCTGGCATGAGATGCCTAACTCAATAAAATAAGTGGGAAGGTCCCAACCTTGCCGAAAACTACATTAACTTCCTATAGAGGGCGTGTTAAAAATTGTAAGAGTTTAAGGTTTTTAATTGAAAATATAGTTTTGGGTCTATATTTACATACTCATATACGTGTATCATACAAAGATTATTGTTCTTTTTATTAGTACACGAATCATTAATTTTACAAAAAAAGTCGCATAATCTATTATCAGTGATACTTAACAAAAACCAACTTGTGAGAGAAAAATACACTGACTGGAAAAGGAATCTTAACATTGTCCCTACAGCTGAAAAACACAAATTTGTGCTGATTGAAGTTTGTCTTGAATCCCCTAAAGATGATTCCACGAATCTTAAAAGACTACATATGAAAAGTAGCATCATTATGATGAAATGGCTCATTGCTACATTTTGGCATATATGTCAAATGTATTGCAACAAAAACATCAAAACATGGAAACTGCTTTTGACATAATGGAAAGTTTTCAAGAGATGTTTGGACATTAAAGCCCACAAGCTATACAAGCTTCCATTAGGGCAATTATGAACACAAGCATGAAACTAGGCACATCTGTGATGGACCATATGTTAACCATGATTGGTCACTTCAATGTTGTAGAAGTTTTATGAGCCGACATTGATTTCGAGACGCAGATTGACATGGTTCTTGAGACTCTCCCTGAGATGTTCTCACAATTTATAGTTGATTATAATCCACACAAAATGGACATGTCTTTGACAAAATTAATGAAAGAGCTCCAAAAAATTGAAACTGTTATAAAGGCCAGAAGTAGAAATGCTTTGACTGTGGCAGCCGAACCCTCTCATCTTAAGTCTTCTGGTGGTAAAGGAGGAAATAAGAGGAAGAAGCCAAACAAAAAGAAAGTGAGCAAGTCAAAAGGAAAGAAAACTATTGTCGATGGGAAACCAAAGGAAAAATGTTTTTTTTTTTTTTTTGGACAAAAGGGTCATTGGAAGAGGAATTGTCCAAATCACCTAGTTAAGGGGAAACAAGGTAAAGGCAATACTATATTCATTGAATCATGCTTAGTGGTTGATTCTACTAATACCTGAATTGTAGATTTTGGAGCTATTAATCATGTTTGCAATTCTTTGTAGGAGTTCAGGAAATCAAGCACCTCGATGAAGGGAAGTACACTCTTAGAGTTGGCACATGAGCAGTAGTGTCTGCTAAAGCTATTGGCACCTTTACTTTATATTTTGAAAATTGTAGACATTTGATTTTGGATAACTATTATTATGTTCCCAGACTTACACGAAACTTGGTTTTCGTTGCACTTGTATACTGTGTTGATTATTTGGTACTTTTTACCCATTCTATGGTGGTTATTAAGTTGAATAATTTTGTTATATGTTCCTGGTCATATAGTTAATAGTCTCTATGTCTAAAGTCCATGATTGGCTCTATACATAATACTAGTACTGCTAGGAAAAGAAAGAGGTCGTCTAGTACTAATGAAACTCTCTTATGGCATCTTGGGTAGTGTCATATTAATCTAAATAGGATTCAAAGATTAGTAAATGACAGACCTTTAAATAAGTTAGAGGTGGAATCCATACCAA
>CAIGRF010274985.1:0-14107 GCA_903798235.1 Fraxinus ornus
TGCACAAGGATTCAGCTAGAGACACTTGGATCAAACTTTGTGATAGATATAATCAGGGGAATGGACCTCGAATCTATGAATTGAAGAAACAAATTACTTCAATTTCCGAAGCAAACAACTCAGTTAATTCCTATTTTAGTAAGCTCAAAGGACTGTGGGAGAAATTGGAAAATTACAGGCCAGGTATTGATCACAATGATTATAAACAGGAGGAGCAAATTATGCAACTCCTAATGGGTTTAGATGATCACTTTATTGGTGTTAGAGGTCAAATTCTACTAATGGATCAATTGCCTTCATTGAATATGATTTTTGTACATGTCCTACAAGATGAAAGGCAAAAGGAGATAGTTGCTGGTAAACAAGCAACACATGAGGTTGTTACGTTTATAGGCAAAGCTGTGTAGAAATCATTCAATTAGAGGTTTAATTTTGCTAATCATACTCAGAGAATGGAGAGACCTGTATGTAGCCACTGTGGTATGCCTGGGCATATCAAAGGGAAATGTTATAAGCTGATTGGTTGTCCACCTAATCACGGGATTAGCAAAGGAAGACCTCCAGTTGTTAATGTTATAAGACAATCTCATCATGGCCAAACATCTAACAATGATGCATCAAGAATAATGAATTCTCTTTCGCAACTTACTATCACCCCAAATCAGTGTCAGCACATCCTATCTATGTTGATGCCTCAATTGCAAAATTAAATGGTTCAAAATTGACAGCCTCAGGATATGGCTTCACCGTCTCCCACAGATCCTGATCTATCTTCTTTCTCAAGTAATCAGATTCATGTTGATTATTCACCAGCTGCAAGTAAATGGATCATCGATACTGGTGCTTCAGAACATATGGTATATTCTATCAAGCATTTGGCTGCTATGACTGCTGTTGTTGGTGCTTCTGTAAGGCTACCTAATGGTGATAACATGGCTGTTACTCAAGTTGTGAAAGTGAAGTTATCCCCCACTTTATACTTGAGCAATGTGCTTGTTATACCATCATTTAAATTCAATCTAATATCCGTTAGCAAATTGACACTTGAACATAATTGCTGTCTGATGTTTTCTCATGATGCTTGTTTTATCCAGGATCTTTTATCGTGGAAGATGATTGGGGTAGGCATACTTAAACATGGACTCTATCATTTCCAACAGCCTCAGTCTCAAACTAAAGTTCCACCCTCACATCATTATCGGCTCAATTTTAATTCTGACAATTTCAACATCAGTAAATTTACTGATATTCCTAGTTTTCCTTTTCGATGTAATAAATTTGTTATTCCTACCTATAATATTGTTGTTGATTCTAATGTCAAAATGAATATTGATATATGGCATTGTCGATAGGACATTTACCTATTTCCAAACTATCACTTTTACATAAATCTGTTCTCAATATTGAAGCCAATAAGGAATTATATTGTACTATTTGTCCTTTGGCCAAACATCATAGACTATCTTTTCCTAACAGTGAGACTAAAGTATCACATATATTTGAGATTATCCATTGTGACATTTGGGGGCCCTATTCAGTCATTTCTTTAGATGGCTCAAAATACTTCCTAACCATTGTTGATGACTTTAGTAGAATGACATGGACCTATCTGATGAGGGAAAAATCTCAGACTAGAACCCTCATTCAGTCCTTTTATAATCTCATTCAAACTCACTTTCAATGCAATATAAAGATGATCAGATCTCACAATGGTCTTGAGTTTCAAATGACTGATACCTTTCCAAAGGAATCCTTCATCAGTTGAGTTGTGTCGAAACACCACAACAAAACGATGTTATTGAAAGGAAGCACTAGCACCTCCTCGATGTTGCTAGAGCTCTTAAATTCCAAGCTAATTTACCTATTCATTTTTTGAGAGATTGCATTTTAACAACCATTCATATTATAAACAGAACACCTACTACATTGCTTGACAACAAATCTCCTTATGAGATGTTGTTTAAAACCATACCACCCTATAGTCATCTTAAGGTCTTTGGGTGCCTATGCTATGCCTCAACCTTGAAGAGAAATAGAACCAAGTTCGGTCCAAGAGCAATCCCATGCATCTTCATTGGCTATCCTTATGGAATGAAGGCATATAAACTCCTTAATCTCAAAACCGATGTTGTTTTTGTCTCCAGAGATGTATCATTTTGTGAAAATATTTTCCTTTTCACAATCCTACATTGCTTGCTTCCCTATCTAAGTCTGATACTGCACATCAATCTTCTTCCACTTTATTTCCTATAAATTCTAACTCAAAGCTGATAAGTTTCCTTCAATTCCTTCAGTCAATTTCAATATTTCAAAACATCGCAGTTTCCAAAATCCAACTCCATCATCTCCTAATATTTCTACCTCTACATCTGTACAATCAAGTATCTCTTCATCTGCAAATCCTTCAATACCTCACATCATACCTACAAGAAAATCTACTAGACCTAAACATCCTCCTTTGTACTTATAAGACTATCATTGCAGTCTCATGTCTCAGTTGCCAATTCCTCAGTCAAATTCCATGAAGAAAGTTCTAGTGATTGGCAAGCAATATCACATTGAGGATTATATGGGATATGACTTGTTGTTCCCTAATCAGAGGCATTTTACCTTGGTTATCTGCTGCTTTTGAGCCTAGAGATTTTAATGAAACTTCATAGTATCCTGATTGGATTGCAGCAATGGATACTAATATAATGTTTTAGTTTCCAATAATACTTGGGATGTTACTAAACTCCCAGCTCATAAGACTCTAGTTGCATGTAAATAGGTTTTCAAGGTCAAGATGAATTCTGATGGCACAGAGGAAAATAAGAAAGCACGTCTAGTAGTTAAGGGGTTTACTCAATAGGCTGGATTGGATTATGAAGAGACTTTTTCTCCTGTTGCAAAGTTAGTAACTGTCAGACTCTTCTTGCAATTGCAGCCTCCAAACAATGGAACCTTCTCCATTTGGACATCAATAATGCCTTTCTTCGTGGTGAGCTAAATGACGAGGTCTACATGCTCATGCCTCCGGGTTATGAGCAACAAGGGGAGCAAGGAAAACAACTGGTTTGTAACCTAAACAAATCTATTTACGGGTTGAAGCAAACTTCAAAACAATGGAACATGAAGCTGACATTTCACATTCTATCACAAGGTTTCAGGCAGTCAAAGTTTGATCACTCATTGTTTAGCAAAACAAGTGGTTGCTCGTATACTATTCTTCTGATATATGTAGACGATATAATAATTGGAGGGAATGATTTACTTTACATCAAGCAGTTCAAGGATGAACTGAATAAGAAATTCAAGTTGAAGGATTTAGGAGTCTTGAAATATTTCTTGGGTCTTGAAGTTGCAAAAAGTTCAATAGGAATAACTATCTCTAGAGAAATTATGCCTTAGATGTTTTACAGATGCTGGCTATCTTGGATCAAGACCAGCTAATAGTCGTTTACCTTACAATCTAAAGTTGAGTAAAGATGGAGGTAAAACTATTGCTTATCCTAGTATTTACAGAAGACTTGTAGGAAGGATTTTATATCTTACAATAACCAGGCCAGATTTATCCTATGTTGTTCAAGTATTAAGTCAAATTCTTCAATCGCCTAAGCAGCCACATCTAGAGGCAGCCTACCATATTTTGAGGTATCTAAAAGGCACACCAGGGCAGGGCTTATTCTTCTCTAGCAAATCAGATCTTCAGCTCAAATGATATTGTGATGGTAACTGGGCAGCATGTTCTGATACAAGGAGATCCATTATAGGTTACTGTATATTTTTGGGAGATTCTCTAGTGTCATGGAAGTTTGAGAAGCAGCATACAATGTCTAGATCATCAGCTGAAGCAAATCAATAGCTACTGCAGTATGTAAGTTTACATGGCTGAAGTACATATTGAGTGATTTGAATGTTGATCATATCATACCAGCCTTGTTGTTTTGTGATAGCCAATCAGCTATACACATAGCAAGCAACCTGGTTTTTCACGAAAGGACCAAGCACAGAAATTGACTGTCGCTTGGTGAGAGATAATGTTCAAGCTAATGAGGTAAAGATGCTATATACAGCTTCTCAACGGAAGCTAGCAGACGTATTAACCAAACCTTTAGCTAGAACAAGATTCATGACATTACTTAGCAAGATGGGAGTGTTGAAGTGTAAAATAGTATAAGGGGTATTTATGTCATTTCATGCTTTCCAGTTAGTTTTGTTAGTTAAGAATTTGTATAAATAAGCAGCCTTCTTCCTTGTACATTTACGTTTTTCATTTGAATGAATTAAGATAAATTTGTTCCCACCTTTTCTCTTCTATCAATCTAGATCTCTTCTTCATATTTTAACAAGCTTCATTACCATAGAAGAAGCTCTGGGTATCTCAGTGGTTTTTTTCTTTTCTTAAGCCTCTCTTATTGAGGACTTCTTCTCTTGTTGGAACTTTTCCCAGGTAGAGGCCCTATTAGCATGAGTTCGGCTAACCCTAACCAGCTCGTCATGCAAGTTCTTTTAAGTAGTAAAGGTTGACTTGAGCTTTTTTGGCTTCGGACCAGCCTTTATTATTGAACCCATGTTGGACTTTAGGTAGACATTTTTGGAATAATTCTATGTAGTCAGGAATGATTTGTTAGTAATTGGGAATTAATTGGAAAATAAATTGGAAGACAAGAGGTTTTGGATCTTTACTATGAGAGGTCATTAGCTCAAGTCTGACAAAGAGGTTAGATCACTTGATAACGCAAGATTAGTGGGGCGATGATGTTGGATGTCTATAAATGTCCATGATTATCCCTGACTCCAAAGCAGATGACTCAAAATTAGAAATCATGTCTGCAAGGAAAACAACATATGTATAAATGTCAACATCAAACAAAATATAACAACTATGACTTCAAAATGAAACTCATTAGCCTCAAAATATTAGGTTGACAATGATAGAGCAGGGACAACATCTCCTTATACAGTTTGACACCTCTCCATGACCCAGAACTATATCTCCTTCAAACATTTGATTGAGGATGGAAGGCTTACTACGAAGAGAGAATGTGATGCCAGGTAGTGAGTCATGTAGTATCACCCCTCAGATCAATCCTCCTTACCCGAAGCCCTTGGGTAGAAAATAGTTTGGAATAAATGGAATGACATGTCCTACTTCAATGAGGTCTCCTTCCAAACGAAGTAAAATACCACCATTCAACATGGCCTAACTTACAATTACACACCATCGTCTCTAATGGCAGGACTTCTCATTGGGTTTGGGCATTTGAAATTCTATCTTTTTGAGAATCTTGTATGCTTCCTGATCTCCTCTAAGTCTTTCTCCTTAATACTTGACGGTAAATTGACAACTCTCCATTTCACACAATAATCTATTGGGCCCTCCTGCATTGCCCATATGCTCTGTACTAGCCTAATTATTTCAACAAGATCCTTAGTCC
Source organism: Fraxinus ornus (assembly GCA_903798235.1). Taxonomy (NCBI): domain Eukaryota; kingdom Viridiplantae; phylum Streptophyta; class Magnoliopsida; order Lamiales; family Oleaceae; genus Fraxinus; species Fraxinus ornus. Next base: position 5,421 of record CAIGRF010274985.1, read on the forward strand.
TATTAAATTGGGAATACCATCTTTAGAAGTTATCAAACTAAAATATATCCCCTACTATAGAATAATAGACTACAACTAGAAGCCATCTTTGGAGCGTTTCAAAAGTGTGGAAGAAGAAAGAAAAAAAAACATGAAGAACTGAGGTAAAAATAAAAAAAAAAGAAAAAAATTACCTGAAGGCTTGCTTGGTGATGAACTTCTGAACGGAACCCCCAAACTTGGCCGAAATCTCAGTTGGTTGTTGAAATTCTCAAATGAAAATGAGTTTGCTCAAAAGCTTTTCAAATTTTACGAAGTGAAAAAAGTTGAAAAGTGAGTAAAGGCCTTTATTTGTAGGCAGAGAGACAAATCAACTCAGCCGTTGAATCAATTAGAAAGAAGTAGAACATCCACCAGTCTAAGCAATCCGGAATGTTGAAATGAAGAGGCACCATTCACATTTAGATTAAGATCTAGGATGAAGGTGTGCATTTCATGCACACATCGCTCCGGAATACATAAAGACAGTCCATCATTACACATTAAATGCCTCAGTAACACGTGTACTGAAAACAAACGATGCCTCTTCTACCGATTATTGAAAATAGGTGACCTTTCAAATCATCTACACATATCATATTAATGTCCTTTCACATCGAGGCATCAACTCGCCTATACATCAATACTTCATCTATCTTTTAGAGGCCTTATCCTAAAACATGGTGACTTCTCTTCTGTACCCAATGTTTCTCCTAAGTAAATGGCTTCATTTCTGGAATATATGATTCCAACTTTATAAGTACAATTTTTCCACGTGTAGGGGCCTATCCCTCAAAGTGGGACTTCGCCTATGCATTAACACCTCTGCCGTGCACGACCTTATCCTAATACTAGGACTTCATCCCTATGCTTCCCTCTAACGTAAAGGTTTCACTCAGATCATTCTTCTTCTGTTCTTTTCCCTGGCACACCTAGGCCATCCTGGACTTAAACCAGAGACCTTGCTCGTGAAATAAATTCTCTCACCCTAACTCATTGTCTTGGCACACAAACTCATTAGTAATTTAAGTCCACACATTATATGAATATCCATGCATGAACTTAGGGGACTAACTCATTACTTTATCACAATAATGCTACTATTCACTAAATCTAATACCACCTTGAAATGAGGACCACTAAAACACATTCAACATCTCATAAACATAGAAAAATGCATGCCAAAGCATCAACATTTCTCCAACCACAATCACTTTATCACCTCAACTAAATTAAACATCAGAGGAATTACATAAACCCTCCCTTATTATTTGTTATCTCTCTCACTTTCTGACAAAGTCAATGCCTTATATGAATATGCATGCCTAGATTTGGGGGAACTATTTTTACGCCTCATCCTACGACCCTCCAACTACTGGCTACATGACATCCAACTAACAAACCACTTTAGGCATACACTCCAAAAGGCATCTTCCATAGTTTTACCTTATCCATGAGATACTTTATATAAGACCTCTCATACAATTGACTAATGTGACCTCTCTACAGTAGATACCCATCACTTTACTCGTTAATCTACTTTTTCAAATGTCAGGCCTAGACGATAAGATGGCCAATTTACAAAATCATTAAATGCCCTCTAAACCTAGGAAGTAGAATTGACACCTAAGGGGATGACACAGCGATCGATAAGATAAGACCATGTGTCTTTCATCCAATGGTAATTACTTCACTTCTTCCTCAATAAAAACTACAATTAGTACCATTTATATGTAATGTTATTTTACATTCTTAACTTGTAACTTAGCTCATTGTTTCCTCTCTACAACTCAGTATCCTTACACACTCTTATGACTCTCGTCTTCTATATACTACACATCCAATGTTTACCTCTATAGTTAACTGACTTGATCGTCAACGTGTTTGTGACCACCTCTCCCATCTATGGAGAAATCACGTGCTTCTAGCTATTTGTTCAAGTTGTTGGAAAAACTTGATCCTAACAAGGGAACGGAGAAGAGAAACCAAAGAAAAAGGCAGACACCAAAAATAGCTTGAATGCATAATCGTTGTCCCTAGACAAAATTAAGGCCAGTCTAGTTCCTTGCCTCAAGTCTAGGCACTCACCCAGGCTAAAATTTTGACCCCACTATTTTTTCTTCTCATTTTGCTTTTGGTGTTTTCGTACTTGTTCGACACACCCATATGGATGTATTATCATTCCAATACACTTGTCATTATAAGTTGAACAATAAATTATAAAAATGCCCTAATTGTTCAACTGTATAATGATATAAATTCAAAGTAGCAACAGTATGCATATGGATTAGATTTCTTTCTATTTGAATCTAACCATTATGTAATTCTTACAAAGTATCATTGAAATAAAAGGTCATATGATAGCTTCGAACCAATTATTTCTTATGATAATAACAGTGAAAACACACAAATGTCATGTGTTCACAAGTTTCTTAAACTCGCTTGTCACCAATATGACTTTGTGCTCATCCCATTCGTTGAAATTCTAAGAGTGAAACTCAACTCTCTATTGAGGTAGCACTACCTCGGAGTTAATCAAGGTGGAGTTTTTAAAATATATTTGTTACTTTTAAGGATAATTTTAGTTAGCACGGAACTTCATTAAGAGAACCCTCTTTTAAGGAACAATCAGCATTAGATAATTAGGATAGGGTTCTTATGAAGATTATATTGCTAAAACTATCCACTTATCTAATGACTTGTTGTTACCATTTGAACCCGTAGATACTGTTTTAGTAGTGGCAGGTAGGGTTGCCATCATTAGTGAATCTTTTAAATTTAGGAGTTTCAACCCCATCCTACTCGAAGTATATAACACTAAATCTCTATTAAGAAGTTTAGTGAAAGGATCCACTAGATTCTCAATTGACTTAATGTAATTTAGAGAAATTATTCTACTTTTGATTAATTTTCTTACGTAGTCATGTATTAGACTCATATATCTAGACTTTTCATTGTATACCTAGTATTAGGCCATTGCTAATGTGACTTGACTATCACACGTGATAGATTTTGAATTGCTAATGTGACTTGACTATCATACATGATAGATATCGAAGATGTATTCTTTGATCCTAAAGTTATTTCATATAGTAGATCCTTAAGCCACTTAGCTTCATTCCCTATATCTGATAATGTTCAGATTCCATGTTAAATGTGTTATGTATGTTTATTTTTTAGATTTCCAAGAAACTGCATCTCCTCCAAGAATAAACACCCAACCCGAAGTAGATTTACTCTTACCAGTATTAGATATCTAACTAGTATCAACTAATCCTTCTAATATAATCGAGAATTTGGAATATTGAAGACCAGAGTTTTTGGTTTTCTTTGAATAACCAAGAACTCTCCCAATGGCCTTCCAATATTTCTTGCTCGAGTTACTAGTAAATCTACTAAATATACTAATCGCAAATGCTATGTCCGATCTTGTGCATTGATCTGCATACATAAGACTCCCTATTGAACTTGCATACTTCAATTGATCGATTGCTCTTCCACCATTCTTTATAAGCTTAGAACTTGAATCAATAGGGGTGCTATACTCTTTTACGTTTAAATATTTGAACTTATTTGCCACTTTCTTGATATAATGTGATTGACTCAAATAGTAACCCTTAATATTCTTAGTAAATTTGATGCCCAATATGGTATTCACTTATCCAAAATCCTTCATTTTAAATGTGAAGGATAAAAACTTCTTTGTTTATTTTATTTCATCTATGTGATTATTTAAAATCAACATGTCATCACATATTTATCACATGCTTTCGAATATAAACACTTATCTGCACTATTATATATAAACTCAAATGAAACAGTTGTTAAATCAAATTTTTCATGCCATTTCTTATGTACTTGTTTTAAACTATACAGTGATTTTACTAGCTTACATACATTGTGTTCATTTTCAGATAGAATGAACCCTTCAGGTTGTTCCAAATAAACCTTCTCATCGAGACCTCCATTTACAAATACAGTCTTGACATCCATTTGATAAACATACAAGTTGTGTATGGACATTAATGCGAATAATATCATAATTGATGTTATTCTAGCTACCGGTGCATATGCATCAAAATAGTCAATTCCTTCACTTTGTTGATAACTTTTAGCTACTAATTTAGCTTTAACGGTATTAAGAGAACCATCTACATTATATTTTCTCCTAAACACCCATTTACAACTGATAGATTTAGAACCGGGTGATAAATCGACAATTTCCCACGACATAATTGAATTCATTTCATCTTTAATTGCATCTTTCCAAAATATAGTATCAGGAGAAAAGATAGTATCACAAGAAGTGGTAGATTCTCTATAGGTTTTAGGATCGATTTTCTCTTGTAGAACAAAAGGTATTGTCCTTATAACATTCTTCTATTTCCCTCTACTAAGTATAGTAAAATAAGTTGAGAATCAATTTCATGATGTCCTAAAGTCTTTTCTATCCAAGTTCTTCAGCTTCTTTGATGCTCACTAGATTCATTAGCATTTTTAGAAGATGTTTCATCTTATGTTTCACTAGAGATGGGAATCTCTTTGTGAGTTTCACTTAATTCAATATCCGAAGATAGTGAATTTTTAAAGAACTCCATGTCATTTGATTCAATTATCACATTGGTCTCCAAATTCAATAATCTATATGATTTACTATTATTAGCATCCCAACAAAAGCACATTTTATGTCTCTTGGACCCAACATAGTCCTTTTAGGGTCCATGTTCTTTCAATATGCAAGACACTCCCACACTTTGAAGTATCCATGTTTGGTTTTCATCCTTTTCACATTTCACAAGGGAAAATCTTTGTAAATTTCGAAGGAGTCCTATTTAATATTCTACATGCACTCAACAAGGTTTCACCCCTGCAAGTTAAATGGCAACTTAGTATATGTTAACATCCCATTTGTCATTTCAACTAATGTTCTACTTTTCCTTTCAACCAAACTATATTGTTCGGGTGTCCTAAGATGCAGAACATTGATGTGCTTTACCTTGTTGTTCACAAAATGAATTAAAATCGCTAGAGAAGTATTCTCATCCTCTTTCACTTCTAATTGTCTTTATTTTCTTATTTAAGTGATTTTCAACTTCATTTTTATGTCTTAAATATATCAAATGCTTCATGTTTATGTTTCATTAAGTAAATATAAGTATATCTAGAGTAATCATCTATAAAGGTAATGAAATATCTAGTTCCACCTCTAGTTAATGTAACGCCTCGAAAATTTTATAAAAAAAAAACTTATTTGTTCTATATGCTATATATTAATATATTGAAAAGTTGAAGGATTAAAGTAAAGTATGTTTTAAATTCTTTTTATTGTGACCAAATAATTAGATTTTGATAAAGGAAAAATAAATGTATCGATATTAGACTCTTTTTGTAGTTCGTAATTAATTAGAAGTTTTCAATTCGAGAAAAAATTATTTTGGATTTGACTACATCAAGTTAAGTCCGATTAAAGAATAATAGATTAATAGAGTTGGGGGCTTGCAATATTAATTGAGTAAAATTATTTTCCTCTTTTAATTCCTACCACACGTGATTTTTATTTGATATGAAAACAATAGTGTGGTATAATTCAAATGTCATTTTTTGAAACTATATTTTAAAATGAAAAATTTAATTATATGATTGGTAATTAATTAAACTTTGTTTATGATTCGAGTTTTATGGTAGCCACACGTGTGAGATGATAAATGTTGATTTTGATAATGATATTTTTTTTCTGATTTGGGCAGAGTTTAATTGTAATCTTAATTTGATAAAATTTAATAGTAATCATAATTCTATTATTTGAAACCATTCTTATCAAAAAAAATTATATTACACCGTTTTTCAATTCTAGTTGCATAGAAACTCAATTGAGAATTTCGACTATAAATACTATAGGAATTCCCATTATTTCACCACAAAAAAATAAAAAGAGCCACGGTAGAGATAGAAGAAGAGGAAAAAGTATAGAAAAATAATAGGAGAACTTTTACGTGCAAGATTTTATTCGTTTCAACCTTTCAAAATCAAGGTAATATACTTTTATGCAAGTGATTTGTTTTCTTATACTTTGATATTCAGTAATTTATGCATGAATTGTCAGTGGATCTTCGGGTTCTTTATTAAGAAATATGAAATCCTTCGAGAATTTAAGATGACCTAAGGTGGGTGTGTCACTTGGTCACCGATATACTCCATAAGAGAAGAGTGGTATGAAATGTTTATTTTATTGTTATATAATTGTGTATGAAAGCTGCACGTATCTTATTAGGTATTTTTAAATACTCACTCTTACAAAAAAAATACAAATTAGTTCAGGCCATTTGGAATTGTGGCGAGATGGTGATGCGGAATGCCAAGAGGATTTGAAGAAATAAAAACATTAAGTTTTTTTTTGTCTCCCAGTTCATTAGATTATTTATTTGTTCAAAGACACATTTATTAATTAGTGAACTAATTGTATTTAATTTTTTTAGAAATTCAGATTCCATATTTTAGTTGATATTTATTGCTGGAAATAAAGTTATATTTTTATTTGTATCGTTTTCACTTTTAACATAAAGAANATAAGGCTTCTTAACCATTTTAGATTGTACACATATTTTACATTTATAAGCAGCATTCACATTGTATGAGATCATATTGCATTTAAGCATTTGTTTCATTGTACTAGCGCAAAGCGACCTAATATAGTATCTCATAAAGTAAATGAATCAACCAAGTAAGCAAAATCTACTTCATTCTTATTAATATTGTCAACAATACATAATTTGACCATTCTTTCAATAGCTTTTTCCAACAAATTTTCCATTTTGATGCCTGGTTTTTCTAAGAGATTTTCACTCACTAAATTCCTATTCATTTCTAGTACATGTAGTATATTTGTTAAAATAATATTTTTTTCAAAAGTGAAGATGATTCAACATTTCATTTCTCAACCACTTTGGATCGACCTTCATTACCCATTTGTATCTCTTGCTCTCCATTTGATTCATAATAAGTCTAAAAGAGTGACTTATCATATAATACATGAATAGTTACACATGTATCATACCACCAACTGGAGACTTTGCCCTTGATAGCATTGATCTCACTCACTATAGCCACAATGCATTTTTCACCAATGGAGTTAACTCTTCCCTCTTTTTTGTTTTGTTTTTTATGTCAACATTCCTTTGCAAAATGTTCGAATTTTCCATATACAAAATAATCTCCCTTAGGCTTTTTCTTAAACTTGTTGAAGTTTTTAGAAAGTTTCCTCTTGCATGATTTCTTGGACCGCTCGATCTTTCAATGGTATTAGCTTTTGATATGTCTTCATAAGAGTTTTCACTCTTATCTCTTACCATCAATTCTTTCTTAATTCAGAGATCTTTTTGAACTTATTCCAAAGAGTAATCTTCAGAACTATGAAGAATCTTCTTTCGGTATCATTTCCAAATCAACGAGAGTTTATCAATAAATGCTCTCACTTGCAAAGATTTTGGAAGCTCAATCTCAACCGCCTTTAGTTTGTTGACGAGTAATTGTAATTCATGCACTTGGGAGGGAAGAGGAATGTTTTCAAGAAATTTAAATTCGAAATACCTTGATATCAAGAATGTTTTGGTACATTATTCTTCGGTTTTGTACTTGTTCTCTAATGCATCCCAAATTTCTTTTGTCATGGATGTGTTGGTATAGAGGCCATACAACTGTTCGGATAGTGCGTTGAGTATATGATCGTAGAAAATCAATTTATCTTCTTGATGATTTTACCTTTTTGCTCTTACGACATGGTATCTCCATTTGTTGGTTCTAGTAGTGCTTCCAATTCTAGATCAAGGAAGTAAAAAATCTTCAACACCATAAAAAATAACTTCAACTTGTCTTGTCATCTAGTGAAGTTTGTTATATCAATTAATTTCTAATTGAGAGACTCATACAAATGAATCATGTGTCAGGAACTAGATTTGAACGGGTGACACGGGGATTTTCAATCCTCTGCCGGTCAAATCGATCCAAATGATCAAGGTCTTGATTCATAGGTTTGATGGTAGCCCTGGAAGTCTCATTTTCCATAACAAAAATTTGTTTAGAATGTTGGAAAAACTTGATCCTAACAAGAGAATGGAGAAGAGAAACGAAAGAAAAAGACCAACACAAAAAATGGCTTGAACATGTAATCACTATCCTCAAACTAAATTTGCCCTCTCTAAGATTGATTTTGATGGTTAAAAGGACTCACGACAAATGGTTTGTAGGATTTATCAAGCCTTGGAAAAAGAAAAAAGTTACTACATACTTGTATTTTCTCCTTAGAACTTGAAAAACAATCAAAAAGATAAATATGTGATGAGTGCTCCACACTCATGATATTTATGTCACTTAATTCATTATTTTGTTACCATTGAGAAAGTTTTAGAGTATTTTTATGTACGTTTTGATGTTCTGATGTAGGTTGGTGAGATTGAAGAAAATAAGCAAAAGTTGACAATTTTGGAGAAAATGGCTAAATTGTAAGAGATTCAAAGTTTGGGGACTAAAGTGCAAACATTCAAAAGTTGCGCCGAACCTCATGATGAAGATTTGAGAGTTTTAATGGTCAACTGGCTGAAGAAATATGTCAAAGGGATCAAATATAACCAAAGAGTGATCACACATCAAATTCCAACCGAAAAAGTTTTGCT
>CAIGRF010274988.1:0-15195 GCA_903798235.1 Fraxinus ornus
TTTTTTCAAGTGAACCAATCGATCCGATTCGATTTTGACAACATAGGTATATACATAATTGATTTATTTAGTTTTACTATCCTAGATTAGTATACACCAGATTCCACTAATGATGGATCACTGTTTCTTAGCCTTAGAAATAGCACTGATTGATCTCTTGTACATATTTATATACATGGTATGTGTAATAGATTAATAGAGCAATAAAACCAATACTCTAATTTTCTCATGGCATCAGGGCAACTTTCTTGTGCTGATTATTTTTCACACATGTAAACACCATGGCAAGAGAAGATCAAACACAATGACAAAGGTTCCATTCCAATTATTCAAACACCAGAAATGTCAGTCCTTGTATAAATCCATACTTAAGTCATCATTCAAATCAGCCTGGACATATGCAGTAAATCTATGATTCATGCTCTCACAGCCAAATTAAAACTGGCTTCATCAATTGATCAATTCAGCCACCTTTAGAAATCAAACAAGCACCAAATTATACTCTCTGGAATCAATGCAACTTTATCATTTTATCATGGCTGAAACCAAATGAAAGAACATTATATTCAGAGACAAGAAGATGGCTGATGCAATTTCTCATGGGCTTCAACGACACCTATAATGATGTTCATACCAATATCCTCGTGATGTCGTCATTGCCTAACGTACGTCAAGCACGATCTATCGCCATTTAAGACGAAATATAGCGTCAAATGACATTAGAATCAACTAAAAACTTTTCCATCGCCATTGCAATTCAGAATTGAACCAACAACTCCTCTAATAATTTCAAAGACAAGTACTGTGAGAACTCTAATAGAGGAGTCATACAATTGAAAATTGTCGAACTTTAAAATTCCATTTCAAGTATTGTGACAGAAAGGTCACACTGAGGAAATGCGCAATTATAAAAATGGAACATGGGTTCTCAACAACATAGGAACTCAAGGCAATCGACAAAATCAGCAGCAAAAACAACATCGCAAATCTTGAGGTAACATAGGCAATTTATTTCCTGCTGCTAATGCAACAAAATCTTCTCAGCGTGCACTGAATTCTTCACACAGTCTTCCGCACAAAATGGATTCTTCACACTCTCATTACGATGTTTCCACACGAATTCTCAAGTACGTAAAAGGTACTCCTGGTCAAGGTTTATTGTTACCTTCCACCAACACCCTTGCTCTAAAGGCTTTTTGCTATTCAGACTGAGGAGGTTGTCGTGCCACAAGATCGGTTACACGATATTGTATTTTCCTTGGAATTCTCTCATCTCATGGAAATCTAAGAAACAAACCAATGTTTCTTGATCATCAGCAGAGGTTGAAAATCGAGCTATGGCCAACACGTGTTTGGAGCTGACTTGGTTGTGCTATATATTACAAGACTTGAAAATCTCGCATATAGCTCCTACATCACTGTTCTGTGATAATAAAGCGGCTTTGTACGTTATAGTAAATCCTGTTTTTTCATGAGCATACAAAATACATTGAAATAGATTGTTAGGAATGATTAGTCCTTCGTATGTACCTACACGCTTCTAGTTGGCAGATGTATTCATAAAGGCTCTTGAGTATCAAAACCCAACAGGGGCACAATCAAACCATGTATAAATCGAATACTTTGTTCTTAATTTTTGAATGATTCATATTTGACTCGAGACAATATAGATTTACATTTAAAAAATTTCTTCATTAATATTTTGCTAATAATTTTCATCCATTTGATTTCGAAAAGTCATTTTATTAATGTTTTGTTCATCACAAGAAAATGCATATTTACATTTGAAAATCTTATAATGTATTTGATACAAACAATCAATTAAAGTAATCGAAAGGAAAAATATATAACTAATATTCAATACTAATAATCAATCAAATAAACACAATTTGTTAAATATAAGTTATATTTAATATAATGAGTTCAAACACATTCTATATACACAATTTGATAAAAGAAAATGCAAATTTAGGTTCTAATTACTTGAAAATGAAGATTTGTAGTAAATGTGATAATGTGTAGAGAAATTATATACAAATTTTAAAAAATTAGAGAGGTAAGATTTTGTTAAAAGGCGTGAGAAAAAGAGTAAGAGAGAGCAAGAGAAAAGAGAAAAGAGAAAAGAGAAAACAATCAAATTTATTGTGATTTTGCTCTTATTTGGTGGAGATTAAAATCAATTTTTTAGTAAATTTTGATAAAAGTTAAAACAATTATGGATTCCATGAAATATGTTATTAAAATTAATTGTTAACTTTGATTTAAATTTTAATCAATACCAAACATGGCTTCATCAAAAAAAAAAAAAATTAAAAGTTGGTGGGTCACAGGACCCGGGTCCCCGCCCCTACGTCTATGGTTGGATACTGGTTGGAATCCTATTCTAGCTCATGGGGGTGGCATTCGTATGACGAGATATCAAAGATTTACTATTGGTACGGTGAGTATAAGAATGGACCTACTTATCGAGCTAGCCCGTGTTGATATATTGGTGTTGGTTGTTACTCGTCAAAGTGACCTATGGACTTGGAAAAACGAAGAAATTGTGCTATCCTGGGAGGAAAAGGATACGACACATGATCTCTAAAAGTTGAATGTGCTTGAGAGGCCTAAAGTGATTTACAATGAGAAGATAGGTATATATGTAATTTGGATGCATACTGATGACGCCCCACCTACACCAAATTCTCTGTTGGGATAGCCGTTAGCAAGTCCCCTACCGGCCCATTTGAATATTGTTATAGCTTAAGGCCTCACGAATTTCATAGTCGGGACATGACAATTTTCTAAGATGATGATGATGTAGCATATCTTATCTATTCTTATGTTCGGAATAAGGACCTTCATATTGGTCCACTTAATGAAGATTATCTTGATGTTGTGACTAAGGCACTTGTAGGACAACGTCGGGAAGCGCCGGCTTTGTTCAAGCACCAGGGATGCTGTGGTTGGACACCAAATGAGGCACTAGTGCACGGGGCAAAATCTATTTTGTGGGCCAGGGAGACCATTTGGAGCCTTTGCCCAGGGGGGCCAATGAAGTTTTTCGGATTGCTACATTTTTTGCTCAAAGTATAGTCGCGCTTTCGATGCCAGGGGGGATTCAAGGTTCGTTTCTTTTCATGGCACAGTTGAAAAACTCTAGGCATGTATGGCTTTCTTTAACTGTTAGAGCAACAGACTTATGATGAGTTTCCATTTTGACATGAAAAATGGAGGCTTCGACTTAGCCCGGATATGTAAGTTTTAGTTTTTTTGACTTTTATGCCTAATTTTGAAGGGAAATCTGAATGAAGACGAACACTAGATGACCACTCTCCTATATATATTTTACCTTTCTTGGTATTATGTACAAGTTCTCTGAATTTTAGTGCATTTGATATTTGATGGTGTTGTCTGGGTGCCTATGGTGTACGTGTACATTATTAAAACAAAAATGCTGAATGTATGGTCTTTTTGTACATTCACTTTGACAGTCTCCTCACATGGGGTGGGGCCCTCGATTTTTAAAATTGTGGGCCACACCCCCTATTTGAGAGGGCTGTCAAAGTGAATGTACAAAAAGGTTGTACATATAGCATAGTTCTTATAAAAAATGATAATGCTATTTGTACATAGCATTATCCATAAACTTTGACATAATGACCACATGACTGGCCCCTATCGGAGAGGTGCCTGGTCTCCAATAGGGGTTGGCCACGTGGCCAACATGTCAACCCTATGGATCATGCTATGTATCCTGTCAAAAAATAGAATGCATAACTATGCAAGTGCTTGTCCAAACCCAAACTAGCTCAAGTCAATGATGTAAGGATGCAGGCCTCACTTGTGGCTGGCGAACCAAACTTGATGTGAAAATGTCCTCACCATAAGGATCCATTTACATTTCTATCTACATCTCAATCAATCAAAACCATAATCAGCCTCCTCTATTAATTGTTTGCATCTATCAGTGCTCATAGAATTATATCTCGAAGCGCAGCGACTCACTTTGGAATCTCTCTGTAAGGACTATGGACACCACATATCTCCACATTGGTATGATATTGTCCACTTTGGACCTAATTACTCATGAATTTATTTTTAGGCTTTACCATAAAAGCCCTCATACCAATGAATATATTGTCCATACTTATAAACCCATGATTCTCCCCACTTCTAGTCAATGTGGGACTTTTGTCGCACACCCAACAATCCTCCCCTCGAACAAATGACCACCGAGCCTCCCCTCAAACGATCATCCATCCGTTCACTCTCCTCTTCACCGTGTTGGGGTCAGGACACGTCCATGAAGCATTCGGAGAGCACTACCTGACTCGAGAGCTTGCTTTATCTAGATCAACTCATTTTCATCGTGTTGGGTCAGGATACGTCTATGAAGCATTCGGAGCACACCACCTGTCCAATAGAGCTCATCCACGGATCCCATTGCCAGCAAATCAAGGCTCACCACCCTCGTTCGACATTCCGAGAAATTCATCCACATGGCTAAGTCTGGGGCTTGGCTCTGATACCATTTGTAAGGACTATGGACATTATATATGGTATGATATTGTCCACTTTGGGTTTAAACCCTCATGGATTTGTTTTTGGACTTTACCTCAAAAGACCTCAAACCAATGGAGATATTGTCCATACTTATAAACCAATGATCATCCCCACTTTTAGCTAATGTAAGACTTTGGTTGTTCACCCAATACTCTCACTTCCAAATCATCCTCCAAAAACTTATTTCTTCTCTTAGCTAACATGCCGTTGATCACCAGCAAACTCAGCTGGAATCGATGGTTCAGGATCTCATTAGCAATCGATCATGTTGGGGCACTATTTATTTAGGACCGGTGACTCGCCTATGGGAGGATGTTTATACTTGTGCTTCTTCTCTATTTCGTGTAATTATTTCCTGTTTTGATACACTAATTCATTGCTCATCTATGCTAGTTTCAATTTTATTGAATGGAAGGAATAATGCTAATTTAGTCCTTGTGGTGTAAATCAAGTCAGGTGCTTTTGTACAACTCGATTGAGGATGGTTAGATAATGTTGGTCCAAGCTCGTGGTAAAAATGTGTCGATTGCTCCCTGGTAAGCCGTAGTCAATCACAATGGTCTCCAACCCGATTTTGATACGGTTAGATAAAAAGTGGTCAAACCAAGTTCGAGACTAAAGTGTGCCGGGAAATATTTACTGCTTCCTGCAACAACAAAAAAACACTATTTAGAAAACCATTATTCGATATATAAACGACGACCCCACAATACTATAACATATGAGAATTATCGAACCTTTCATCGCAGTAAAGTATTTCCATTAGCATTATTGAGAATAAGCTCTTCCTTTTTGCCCAGAAATGGTTGAATAAGTATTTTCATTTATAAATAATTTAAAAATCTGGCCAAAAGATCACTTGAGTGTGCATCCAAAGGTGCAGAACTACCTGAAATTGGCCTAAAAGCATTGAATGCCGCTAGCATGCCCATATGGCCATCCAAAACCGCACCACCACCACCAGCGCCGCCAAGTTGTTGACCTGCCAAGAATGACATAGGTGGAGGAAAATTCAAATCTGGCCAAACCGAGGCTAAATTGTAAAAATGTGAAAAGTTACAACTCTCAGTTATGTGTTAAATGGTCCAGTCTATCCTGACTCAACCAGGCCTGTACTTTGTACAAGCGGTGCAAGGCATTTTTTTTTTCTCTACAAAAACTGTAAAAAGTAAAAACGAGGAGAATGGTGGTACAATTAACAGCACAGTCATTTCTCTATCCTACACAGCAGTCACGTGTCATCTGATGTACGATGTTCCCCACCCCATTAATCGACTCTGCCATTTCTGTACATTTCTGCAAACCCATCTCACTATTTTGCAAACCTTCAAGTATTTATTTTATTGCTAGTAATGTCCATTGAATTGAGTGGAGCAGATTGCATATTCTTGAAAGAGGTTCGATTGTTGCATACCTTACACCAAGTATTACCAAATGTTGGTGAAATAAACTGCCAATTCATTCACTCATATAAGCATTTTAAATTTTTATAGTATTAATTTATGTATGTATACAGTATAGTTGTTGTAATGTACTGGTAGTTCTGTCATGGTTTGCTGTGATAGTGGGTGTGGCAGAACTTTTTAAGGTCTGGGCTTTTCTGCAGTCTGCACCTCGGAATTATCCCAAAAGTCATAAATCCCAGTAATTATTGTTTCCTTGCAATTTTCAGTTTTCCCCTCTTTGCTTGTTTTTTTTCCCAATAATTTTGATTAATGCCCAGTATTCATAAAGGGGAAAAAAAAACGTGGTGCAAACATTGGAGAAATGGGTGATTCTGTCGGCACTGTTTCAGTGCCACCGCGGCCCAAGTCGCCGCCGGCCTACCCAGATTTGTATGGGAAACGTCGAGAGTTGGCCAAGGTTCAGATTCTGGAAAGAGAGATCAGTTTTCTTGAGGTGAGTTGGAATTTAGATACCGTGTAATTTTTTTTGTCATTTCATCTTCAAATTCCCTTGTATAAGCTACTAAATAGGATTTTATAATTGAATATGATTGTAATTAGAAAAAGAAAGTGATGAATTAGACCATCGATAATTCCAAGCTCTCCAACTTGAATTCAAATATGTAGTGTAGGTTGAACACCTCGTCTAAAAGCGCTTAAGCTCTCCTTAGAGAGGGACAGATATAATGGGTAGTGGCAAGAGTTACACTTAGAACATTGACCGGACTAGCCATGTTGAACAATTCCTCTAAAAATTTAAGTTGCTGGAGAGTGGCCAAATGTTAAAGAATTTGAACAGTTACTCAACAGGGTTCTGATTGTTAATTTAATGCAGTCTAGTTTTGTTAATTTCGAGGCCGAGAGTGATGTTGTTGTCAATCATGAAAGGAAGATTATGTGTTTGTATTCATAACTCTACAAACTAGCTTAGACATTGTGCACGGTGAAACAATATTTCCAGTTAGTAATTATCTGGCAAGAGTTCTCAAATACTGCATATATTTTGGTCTAGATTCTGATATATCATTGTTTGTCTCATGCTTGTGTCCATTTGAGTTTAACTTTTTACACAGTGTCAGCAATGCTTAGACATTGTATCGAGTGGTGCTTTGTGTTGTCAAGGATTACTTGAGCTTATATCAATTATGTTTGAAATTACTTTTTGTCATGCGGTGTTTTGACTTGCTGTTTTGACTTGCTTTTTTAGGAGTATTTGGTTGGTATTATGCTACAAATTATAAATTACTAAGGACATAATCAGTAAAGTGTTTTGTTGCCGTGAAGTATAACACAAAAAACTATGGGATTTTCCCATTCCTGCGGCCTTAGGACCATGCTGTAGCCTCAGTGAGATGGTCCGCCCTCTTCCTGCCCTGTTGTGTGCCTGACTAGAAAACAAGGATTCTGGACCAAGCCAAGAATCGTGTAATATAGGGATGTAGATTGATCGTATATCTGTTTTTGAAGCCACCTTCTTTCTCTCAAGATCCTTGCTTCTGAAGTTCTAAATAATCTCCTGTTCAAAGACTCTGAGGGAAGACCGCATTCGGCCAAACCACAGTGACCCCCAAAGCCATCTTCTTCTAGTTGCAGGGCAAAATCTGGCTCTGTATAACCAGCATATTTTGAGGTTCACATGAAATTTTAGTATTTGTGTTAGCTGAATTCCCTCCAGCCTTCTTGCATGGATGTCATTAATGCATAACTTATTCCGCATTGGCTGAATTAACGGAGTGCATTTATTGGTTCAAGCAGATCAGCACGTTACCTTTGGTTCAATTTATCGTAATCAATAGAAAAATGGAAATATTGTATACTTTTTGACTGCAGAATGCATTTACCTTTCAAATGTTGACCGCTCTTGTTCATTCTTCTCACATTAAGAGAAATGTGAATTTATGCAGTTAATATGTCTCTTTTGATTGGGAATTGTGGCATGTAAAAAAGCACTCTGACATAGGAAAGGATTTTAGTATTTGGTGAAACTTAGATAAATGAGTAAAATTTCACAAATTTATTTAACCTGTGATGGTTGATGATATTAGGTAGCTCTCTTATTTGGTTTATTTTTTTCATAGTTTGTCGATGGGTGAAGGATGCAATGTACTTCTATTTTATGAAAACCATATTTTTTTGTAAACGGAATCTCATCCGAAAATTTATTGCAATCAGGAAGAATTAAAATCAGTCGAAGGCCTTCGACCTGCTTCACAATCCTGTAAAGAGTATGTCAAGTTTTGTTTTCCAGAATGCCTTAAGTTTTCTTTATCTATATCATATATATAAAGAAATACATCCATGCATGTTATATATTGTTTTTCCCTTCTTAACTTGCTTTGCACCTGCTTCATGATTAGTTTTCAACTCAATGAACATGTTGATTTTGCAGGATTGCAGATTTTGTAACTGGAAACCCGGATCCTCTTATACCTATGTAAGAAAAACGTTAACTATCTTTTTTTCATGACATTGATAGATAATCTCTTATTTTCTCACTCTCACTCGTTGATTTTTGTTTTGGGTTTTTAAAAGCAGAACGAAGAAAGTTCGCAGATCTTGTCGCTTCTGGAAATGGCTCAGGTATGTGCTGCCAATCACTTTCCATTTGTGGAGTATTATTATTCAAGTTCACCTTTTGTCATCAAAAGTCTCAGTCTCTCAGATATAGAATTAGTTTAAAAATCATTTGTTCCGCACTTCTGCTGATGATCATTAACTAAGTACTAGCACTTGTGGTTGTAAAATAGTTAATTAACTCAAATGTTTTTTAGAATAGATTTCTCGAGGATACGAGTCAGATTTCCTCATTCAATCCAATTGCTTCAGACAATGACTAGAAATTTTTTGTCCATCATTGACCTATTATGTCAATAGATTGATATTATTGATTTTGCTCTTCACAATTATTTCTAATACACACAAAAAACTTAGTACAGCTTCATGACTACTAAGAAAATGGGTTCGGAAGCTATTCAAAGGCAAATCTTGTTAAAAGTCCTATATAATATGTACGGTCAGCATCTACTTCGTACTGTCCCGAGTCTAGACACAAATTTTTAGCATCTCCTTTGTTCTCCTATAGATCGGAGACTTTCTATTCTCCAATGTCAAATGATTATTATTTTGTGTGCTCCTAAAGATAGGAACCCCTTTCATACTATGGAAGCACTCAGTTCGAGAGATGGTTGAGCACTATCTGTGAAACTTGAACATCCTTTTTAGTGTTACTCCTTAATATTACTTTTTGGGGATTTTGGTTCGAGTAGTTTGTGCTCTTTTATATTAGAGTAATGTTATTTATTATCATGATGATGGAACATCGGTGATGTGGCAACCCATTTTCCTCACATTTCTCTCTCCTCTCTCTCACTCATAAAAATTGAATTGCCTAATCACATTATTTCAGATAAACTGCTACATCATTGATGTTGCATCATCATAATGATAAATAACATTATTCTTTGTATTATATTCTTACCATATGTAACACAAGTTCTATTGTATTTCAGTGGAACGTCCTGTTTCAACATTCCATGGATTTGCTGTTGTCCTAAATGCCCTCGTCTTCATGTGCCACGCTGTTGCAACTGCAATTTGTGTAATCTCGACCCATGCATCTGCTGTTCAATGCCCAAGTGCTGCTGTGCGATGCCCAAGTGCCACTGTTCATCATGTTTCAATGCTCAATGCTGTGACATGTGTGACTGTAGTTGTAGACAGTGTTGCTGCATTCCCATCTGCTGTTCGATGCCCAAGTGCCACTGTTCATCATGTTTCAATACTCAATGCTGTAACATGTGTGGCGGTAGTTGTAGACAGTGTTGCTGCATTCCCAAATGTCCGTCCTGCTCGATATATTTTTGTTTTCCCAGAAAATGTGCATGTTGGTATCCTAAATGTCCAAAGATAAATATTTGTTCCCCTTGTCACAAAAGCTGCTGCTGCTGCTACCCTTGCTACTTGTGTTGCTAGTATATTATGCAGTAATTTTAAATGTAAACTTGATATATTTGCCTTTTTTATTTTTGTTCAAAATGTAACTTAAGACAGTGCAATATAATTCATTTTGTCTCACCATGCTTATATGTGGCATTGGTATTCTACTTATTTTGGATTTTTCCTTTCCTTTTTCTTTTGTCTGGTTTGACTCTATTTCGACCTTTAGCATATTTTTTCGATGATTGAATTCCTAAAATTGCGTATAATTCATCGTTGAAGTCATTGGAAACAATCTACTAAAAAAAGAACACAAACGATTTATTGAAAAACTTGGAAGAACATGAAATTACAAAAATTATCAGCAAACGATGGGTGGGATTGTTTTTAAAATGACAAAATCATATTCTTTATTATTTCGTAAATGAAGCACAAATGCAACAATGTCGCTTTGGCCGAGTGGTTAAGGCGTGTGCCTGCTAAGTACATGGGGTTTCCCCGCGAGAGTTCGAATCTCTCAGGCGACGTCTCATCTTTTTAACTTCACTCGCTCCATTTCTGCATCCTTCATTCCTTCTTCACAATTTCTTCAATATCAGGGCCAAAAATTGCCTTTGATTTCGTTTTATCAGTTTCATAACCAACAATTCGGGATGGCCTCGGTCAAGAAATCATTTTGGCAATATTTATATATTCTCGACAATTGGGTACAGAGTGTTGTTGAACACAGTCGAGAGTCTCCATTTGAATTGAGACTTGAGAGAGAATCATTTTTGTACTTTTATTTTTCATTTTTTATATTTCTCAATCTTTGTTGAACTTGATTTTTTTTTTATTGGATTGAGGAAATAAGAAAATAACAAATAAAAAAGAACACGAGACACAAAAATTTGAAAACATAACTTGTTTGACTATAAAATGTTGAATATATTGAATTTCGATTCAATTCATGACTTCTTCGATTCTTTTCTCTCTCGTTTTTAAATTCATTACACACAACTATTTACAATTCGATCCACAAAACTCTTCTAATCTATTCTCTCTTCAATCCATTGTGCAGAGGTGAATCCAACCCTTTTCTTAGGTTCTCATGTAGACCATTCTTCGAGAAAATAACTCGAGATTTAGGAGACTTAATTTGACTTTCATGGACATCGCGTCTTTGCTTATAATAACCATTTTCGCTACCCTTTTTCTCACTCTCCCTCTCCAAATCACTGTCCTCGAAAACCGAATATACAAATGTCCTAACTGGAATATTGTCATTAAGATCTTTCAAAGGCTCCAAATTTTTTATGACATCACTCATTTTTGGCCTAAGTTTTGGGCTATGGCTTAAGCACTGATAAGCCAAGGAAGCTGCCTTTTGAGCCCCCATTTCCGGGTACTGCCCTTCAAGTCTAGGGTCCATTAACCTGCTTAGCAGTTTCTTAGGATTCTTTAACATTGGTTTTGCCCATTCTACTAGGTTTTGTTCTCTGTGAGGTCGGGTTTTGTCTACCGATCTTCTGCCAGTTAGAAGCTCCAAGAGTACAACTCCAAAACTGTATACATCACTTGCTGCTGTTAAGTGGCCTGCAAAAAGTTCGATACTTTATTTAGTTTTAAATGATTTAGTTTTTCGTTGAGAATTAAATGCATAAGATTATAACTAAATTACCTGTCATGACGTATTCAGGTGCGGCATAGCCGTGAGTGCCCATAATGCGTGTTGTGACATGTGTGTCGTCTCCTTCTGGACCATCCTTTGCAAGCCCAAAATCTGAGAGTTTAGGTGTGTAATCCTAGACACGAGACAAAAGAGTAAGCTTCGACCAGACATGTTGAGTGATATAATCTAAAATTTTAATCGAATATTATTTATTTAAATTTTGTCTTGTACCAACAAGTTTAAAGAAGATACTTACCGAGTCTAGCAAAATGTTCGAAGCTTTGAAATCTCTATAGATGACAGGGTTTTCAGCTTCATGGAGGAAGGCAAGTCCTTTTGCAGCTCCAATGGCAATTTTCATTCTTGTTGACCATGGAAGAGACATTGAATATCCTGCTTGAGAAAAAAAGTTTCTTAATCATCAATTAATTGCATCATGGGGAATAATTCCTTGTTAATTTAACTCTACTACATTCTTCGTGATCAATTTATAAGTCAAATTGACGAGTTTGTACTAAGTCGACATTTAATATAAAACTTCAAATCTTATTATGGGTGTGTTTGAGTCACATTATTTTGGAAGAATGTATTCTGTGGAATGGTAGATTGATGAAGAATATGTTGTTGAAAATGAATGAAAAGTTATTGAGGTGATGGAAAATATTATTTTACTGAAAAATGTGTAGTTGAAAATGAGTAGAAGAATGAAAATAAAAATTTTAAGTTGGCTCAAACATGGGTATATGAATTCATATACACGGTCAACAGACTTCGAATTTATTGAAAATTCGTACTTAAATTACTTAAAAATTCTACAACAAGTAGTTGAAGTTAATATTGTCAAAATCAAACTGGTCCGAACTGTTGGTTCAATCGAAAAGATCGAGGATAAAACCCATCTTGTTACCAATCAATATAAGTCAAAAATCAGTTCACACTAAAGGCATGTTTGGACTAGATTTTAATCTAAGTCAAAGTCAAACAATTAATATCATCCACATATTTCATGGGTCTCACATCTTTTCAACCACACATTTCAAAAACTTCTATTATAATCCACTTAAAATCTGATTTTAATCTACACCAAACATCCTCTAATAATCAGTCGATTTACTTTAAAATTTTATTTTATTTTGGGATCAATTCTTATAACAATGGCAGAGTTGGCCATATAACAACTTAACAAGTTACAAGTATGTGAAACCGTTTGCCTAAAGAAAGACTGACTTGTTCAAAAGTTAAAAAGGGTACTGTCGACAAGTTACCAGCACACAATCAACAAGAACAAGTCCCAAGAAAATATCAGCATTGACTATAGCTAAGTCCTTCTATAATTAATTTAAGCACTGCTGGCTAATTATTTGAGTTAAAATAATTAAATTATTTTAATTATAATTTAATGAAAAAAAGAACTTACTTCTAAAGAGTTGATTCTCCAGGCTTCCTCTTGGCATGTACTCATATACCAGAAGCCTGTGTTCTTCTTCACAACAGTATCCAATCAACTTCACCAAATGTGGGTGTCTCAATTCACCAAGAAACACCACTTCAGTCTGTTAATTATAAAAGATAATTAATTCCAATGCACAATCGAACAAAAATTACTGCATAAAATCGAAAAAATCATTTTCAGAAGAGAGTGTTTTTTGGGATTTGGCGTACTATCATTATTCGCCACAATTGAGAGATTTATTTATTAAAATTTAGTCTTAAAACACGTACCAGCCATTCTCGATGCCCTTGTGTGCCATCCAAATCCAGGAGCTTCACTGCCACAGGCTGAGCCTTCAAACCCGGCCTAATCTTATCATCAACGAACCCCTTATGAACCGGGCCGAACCCTCCTTCACCAAGAAAGTTACTTGATGAGAAATTCTGTGTAATCACCTTGAGTTCTTGAAGTGTAAACACGTGAAGATTTGAACCGGCTAAAGAAATAGACAGATTTTCCGAAATAGTTGAACTGCTTAAATCCAACAGTGAAAACCTCGGAGATGAAGATGATTTTGGCACAACTTTCTTTGGCTTGGGAGTATGGCTTTCAATCTTGAAACAACTTGGAAATATAACTTTCCATTTCATGACTTTCTTCCCTCTCATTCTTGAATCAGATTTTCTTGGATTAATTCTTCAAGAATAAGCAATTATTTTACTGCACAAGCTAAGTTTGAAGATTGATTGTGGGTAGGGAAATATGTATTTGATTTGGAAGGTTTTTGTATGTTTATATATATATGGAGAAAGCAATACATACTATTCAAACAGTCAGATTATTCCTCTATGCAACATAGAGGAATAATTCATGTATACCATACCGTGTACATGCATGGTATAATTCATGTACCATGAAGTATATATACGTGTATGTTGTTCTACTTACGTGTTATGAGTTGAATAATTCATATAGAATATTGAATAATAACTTGTTAGTTAGGGAGCAAATTTATTTATTTAAATGTAAAAAGATCTTTTATGTCTCCACATACATAGATATTGAAATTGTGTATATGGAATGTTTATAAAAATTGTGAAATATGAATTTAGAATCATTACCTGCTCATTAATTGAACAGTATGACACGATTTTTTTACTTTTGCTTCCACTTCTTGTAAAAAAAGGATTAAACCGTGTGTACAGAATTTTTACACCCACTCACATGTGTGTGGGGCCCGCCTGAAAAAAAATAAACCCACCCCCCTGCATTGTGTGTATCTGGTATGGGTCTGTAAGACCCGACTTCTGTACATGAAGCAGGGTCCGTAAAAAAAACCCCTAAAAAGCTATTTTATGCCCGTTTTCCCTAAAAGCTTTTCTAGCAGAAAAAAAAAATATCATAACAGGTTCAAAAGTAACTTTTTAATATCAAAAATAGATTTTGATTTTTTCAAAAGTCTCGTCAAACGAGCTCTAAAGACATCTTTGATTAGATTTTGTAAAAAAAAAATGATATTTTTAGAAAATGTGTGATTTGAAAACTAGGAAAATGGTTATGCGTGTATGTGAAAATTATTTTATTAAGAGATTGTATCGTTGAAAATGATTTTTAAATAATATGTACCAAAAATAGGCTAAACAGAAAAAATACCAATAAAATAATGGGCGATAAGTCTCGAGTCTAGAAATCTGTTGAACAGAAAACAACTATTGACTTGGTTTTCTTTCTTTGTCGGGAAAGTTTCGTGTGAAAAATCTGTTTCCAAGACATTTTAAAACCGGGTTCACAGAACGTTGACTTTTTATTTTATTATCTACACAATATTATAAATAATTCTAATTAATTTTGAAATTCGAGGATAATGTGTTTCAACAGTGGACCATATTCACAAACTAAGCGGTATCTTTGATTTTTCTTTATGACAAAATAGTCAATACAAAGAAGAATAGTTCCAAAACTTGTACAAAGTGATTAAAAATGAGAAAATAATTAATTAGTATAAACTTCAATGATATATACATATATACACACACATCATGTATGTATGTTTATATAGCCATAGTCGACGGTAATCTCGACAACTTCAACCATAGTAACATTTGTAAGCACTATGATACGCTACTATAATAAAATTATTTGTACAAAGTCGAGTTACAAAAGTTGGGTTACAAAGTGTGTTG